>CALSFV010000344.1:0-313883 GCA_943737045.1 Parapristionchus giblindavisi
GGCCGTATCCTAATCGTGGAGAACACCTCAGTGTGAGTTTGATGCATAAGGCTAGATGGTTTATCTAAGGTAGAAGGATGAGAGGGGAGGGAGGGAGAGAGGGGGGAGGAGAGAGGGGGAGGGAGAGGGGAGATGGAAGAGGTAGAAGGGATCAGTGTCACATCATAATGGATATGCATATAGATTATTCTCTCAGATATACCGCCATTTATCTCTTTTAATATAATTATTTTAATTGATTCCATTCTCTTTCTATCGATTGATTAGAAGAATATTTATATTGATATACTCTAATCTTCATCTAATTCTTCATTCTATTATCTCCTTGTTAGTTGTGACCTCCTCTAAGCCGGAAAGAGTAAGAATTACCTAGAGATATATTGGCAGAACTAAGAGGCTTACCCTCCCTCTCCCTCTTCCTCTCCCTCTTGTTATCAGTCAATCCATCGATCGATGTTCGCGATTACAGTAATCCGATCTCGGGTTACAGTAATCGAATTATCCGCTTGAGAGTCGCTGACACTCGAGCCTCACACACACTAACTGCAATATGTGCACATTTGTTATGGCAAGAGCAGTAGTGTTTATGCAAAGGAAAGTAAGGAGGGGGAGAGAGGAGGAGGAGGGGAGGAGAGGGGAGGTGAGGAGATGAGGGGGGAGGGGAGGGGAGAGGAGGAGGAGGGGAGGGGAGAGGAGGAGAGGGGAGGGGAGGAGATGAGGGGGGAGGGAGATAGGGTGAGAATGTAAGTTACTTAGTTACTTTGACAGCTAAGATATATGAGTGACTAGTATAGTTCTCCGTTCCTTGTAACTATTCTCTGTTAATCATTCATGATATATTTCCCATTGTTCAATATGAATATGATTCCCATAGCAGTGGTTGAGTGATTGGATAGATGAAGTGAGAATATCCATAGGGTACAGAAGTAGTGTCATCTATGGGAAGATGAGAGGGGGCGGAGTCTCATAATAGGTGATATGTCTATTTCAATCATTTTATATGACTACTCTTATTCTATCACTCTTCATTCGTTCATGTCAAGTCTTACCATCCATTAATAGCTCGAATTTCCTACTTCTCTCTCCCTCTCCCTCTCCCTCTCTCCCTCTCCTTCTCTCTCCTTCTCCCTCTCCCTCTCTACCCCTTCTCCTCCATCTTCCAGATGCCCTTTATCCTCAATTGAACATGTTCAATCACGAAACTCCGCCCCCTTTTGTGTACTTGAGACTTTTCCTCTTGAATACTGTCTCTCTTTCATGCAGCTGGTTCATTCTTCTCCCTCTCCCTCTCCCTCTCCCTCTCCCTCTCCCTTTAGGTCTTTCTCTCCATCCTACTCATCTCCCTTAATCTCCTCTACCTTTATTACAATCATGCTCGCTTCTCCTTTGATTCACCTTTTACCGCATTCATTAATATGATCATCCCGCCTCTCCCTCCTCCTCCTCCTCCCTCTTCTTCATATAAGTGGGCGGAGTCAGTCCGACCACGCCTCTTTTCCTCTCAACTCATCTATCTACCTGAATAAGAGTGTATATCACCTGGTCATTTTCATATCCCCTCCCTCTCCCTCTCTCTATCTCTCCCTCTCCCTCTTGATTCTACCTCTTATCTTGAAAACAGCTGAAGCTTCCCCTTCCAGTTTCGGATTACCTCCTCCCAATATCCTCGATAGTATTACTTGAAATCTCCTACTGTTCTTTATCTTTTTCTCTTCCACTCTCTTCATTATCCATACTCTCTCATCACATTTGCATATTTCGTGATAATTACGTCACAACTTGTCAGACATGTTACAATGTCTTATGACCTTATCTTTACTTAATATATCTTATTTGTTAATTGATACATGTTCTATTCAGATGCGTTTCTTACTCTTTACTTCACTATTCACAATTGTTTCTTCTTCTAATGATGGATTTTGGATGACAACTGAATTATTACGAGTTGATTGGAAAGATGGATGTCTCACTACAGGAGGATGTTCTCATCCTAGATTTAAGGTATCATACTTAATCATTAAGTCATAAATTAAGGCTTAGTTTAATGTCGGGTACTTAACCATTAAGTCACGGGTGAGACTTATGGAGTTATTATGGTTAAGTCAGTAAGGTCGTCCTGGTTCTCATGATTATTATTGTACTACCAATTATCAATGTATAGATAGGACATTCGGATTTAGGTTTCATCCATCTCTTGCTCAATTAGAGTCTACCTCTATATTTCTAGAGGAAGAGGGAGAGAAGGAGAGGGAGAGGGTGGAGGGAGAGGGAGAGAGAGAGGGAGAGGGAGAGAGTACAATAGAATGACCTTAGGTGTAGTACACAGTAATGACACACGGTTGATCTGAATGAATTAAAGTATAATTTATGTATAAACTACTTGTGACTTATGAGTTAGACTCGACCTTAACCCTAAATAGCCGTTAACTAACTGTAGATGAAGGAAAGAAGGGATTGCGTATAAGTCATTGCGCCATCCCATGGAGAGATAGATAAATATTCCCATAAGTGAATGAATAATAACTATATCTCTAGTATATTATGATAGTGACTATATAGAAGATATACTCAATCATACTTGGTGATCGGTGTATATTCCATATTTACAGATAATGAAGGAGATTCAATCAATGAAGGAGAAAGTCTCCATTAGTTGGCCTGTATCAGAACACTTTGTCCAGGTATGTGGTGTAGTGGTGTAAATACTAATTACTTGTATTCTACTGTTCTATGCGCTCTGTGTTTGTTTCATTATACAGTCATTAGTTGTTTGATGTATTTGGTGATACGGTGCACTTCACTCATTGTCTATTCTTCTTCTTCTTCTTTTCCTTGTCTATCTCTTGTTATTTCAACCCAATGACTCCATTCATTCAAAGAATGTATAAGACTAATTATGGTTTACCGTTCCTCTCTGCCTCTCCCTCCTCTACCTCTCTCCCCCCTCTCCCTCTCACTCTCCCTCTCACTCTCCCTCTCCCTCTCCCTCTCCCTCTCCATCTATTCACTCAACCATCTCTTCCTATTCGTGTTAGGAGTCAATGATTTATACAAGGGGTAGAACGACGGAACAGCCCTTGTAAAGCCTCCCTCTCTTCTTATACAGTTTCCGGAGCCGATCTCTTCCTCTCCCTCTCCTTCTAGATTCTCTCCCTCTCCCTCTAGATTCTCTCCCTCTCCCTCTGCATCCATATCGCTTAACTACCCCTTAGAGAGTACAATGTAGATATATTCCTTTCATCTCTATTCATCCGATCAAAGATAAGAGAAAGAAAGACATAGAAGAAGGGCAGATTCTATCTATTCATCACCCAATTTAACCGGTCCTTACCGTGTCTTATTCTTTCGGTTTGAAGAGAAAAGGGAGAGGGAGAGATTCTAGAGGGAGAGGGAGAGATTCTAGAGGGAGAGGGAGAGATTCTAGAGGGAGAGGGAGAGATTCTAGAGGGAGAGGGAGAGATTCTAGAGGGAGAGGGAGAGATTCTAGAGGGAGAGGGAGAGATTCTAGAGGGAGAGGGAGAGATTCTAGAGGGAGAGGGAGAGATTCTAGAGGGAGAGGGAGAGATTCTAGAGGGAGAGGGAGAGATTCTAGAGGGAGAGGGAGAGATTCTAGAGGGAGAGGGAGAGATTCTAGAGGGAGAGAGATGGATGCTTCATTCACACCTCTATACATCATAAGAGCGGTCATCTTCTCTAATCTAATAAAGAGAGTCCTTTAGGTATACACAACAGTTTAGCACCTCTTATTGGTTAATCGGTCAGGGTCTTTCATATATTGTTTCTGTCTCACCTTGATCTACAGTACTCTGATTATTGATTGATTGAATAATTTATTCCGATATAGTCCTGATCGTTCCACCCTATCACTTGTAATCTTATCTGGGTACCAGCTGCTCTCGCGGGTTTTCTTCTTTTCATTACGTAATATGGAGGTGTTTAAGCCCTCCCTATAGTCGGAACTACGGAAAGAGAGACTTGTATTGCGTAGATGTTAAGATAGACACAATATACCGCAGACCAGACCATTCCTAATATTGATTATTGATTATATTCTGTGATCTACCCTCTCTCCCTCTCCAACTAGATATGACTGAGATATTCCATTTATTCTCTTCACTCACTCTTCATATAACCACCGATTATTATGATTCAACGCCTCCTATTGCGCACTACTCTTAGACAATTCTTCATTGAACCGTAGTCTAATCGAAAAAGTGGGAAACTGGGAATCAGAGAATTGGAAACTGGTAAATGATTATCCATTTTTCAGGAATCATCTCGTCAATTCGTATCTCATTGGACTTCGGGGATTCCTGATGAAGTTCAGATTTCATGTCAAATCACAGGAAATGATCCAGTCTATGCATTTCCACGTATTTGTGATCAAACTGGAGCCTCTCGACCATTTCGTGGACCCAATTCTGATGATGTTTTTGTAAGTTTTATTATTTTTAAAATTTTAAAATTTTGATTATTCAAATTGGATGCTCATTAGTAAACGGTTATTTATGACGAGGGTGCAATATAAATTGAAAGCGATTCCTATTATATAGAAGTAGATGAACAATAGAAGATATTGTCTCCTGCTGGGTTCATCTCCTGCAGATGCTTATACCAGTAGACCATCCATGATTGTCTCTCTCACTTTACCATACTCTCTCACTCTCTCTGACTATCTCTCTACTCTCCTCTATTCATACAGTCTCTAGATGGAAACCAGGTGTCAGCTCGACGTTTTGTCATAGTCGCAATCGTTCAGCCCCTAATTATGATGGAGCAGGGATGTGCATTTTTCGTTTTTCGATTTTTCGATTTTTTCGATTTTCGATACTTTCTCGAAAAACTTTTTCGACGAAAAATTTTTCGAAAAAGATTCGAAAAATTCGAAAAAAATTTTTATATAAAAATTAACGAAATATTCAAAATTTACAGCATTTTTTTAATGAAATGCTGCTGATGTGGTATCAATACACTATAAATAAAGCAGAATAGTCATCGGTTTGTTCAGACCACGCCCCTTTTTCTCTCTCTCTTTCTTTTCTACTCTCTCTGTCACCCATTCTCTCTCCGCCGCGCACCACAAGTTTCATGTTAAAATAAGTAGCGCGCGCAGCTCTCTCTCTCTTCTATCTCTATCTCTCTCTCTCTCTCTCTCTCTCTCTCTCTCTCCCTCTCTCTTCTCTTCTCTCTCTCTCTTCTCTCTCTCTCTCTCCCCTCTCTCTCACAATCAGCTCCGACTTGGCGGAGCCCACGGCTGGTAGTAGATAAGGTAGATACGATGCAAATTGTAAAATCAACTAGCGAGTTTCAATATCGATTTTCTCGAAGCTCAGCACGATTGGAAAACGTTTGAAAAAGGATTCATAATAAGCATCGAAAACTGATTCTAGTCATATTATTGCAAACTCATACCGCCAGGATAAGTTGGGAGCATCCCCTTGATAATAGAAATCGAAAATAATTTAAAAAAGATCAATAAAAAATATTCTTCAGTTAGTTTCCTACTTCATTTAAGTTTTTTTTTCGATTTTTTTCGAATTTTTCGAATTTTTCGTAATACGAAATCGAAAATTTTTCGTTTTTCGAATTTTTTTCGAAAATCTTTTTTCGCACACCCCTGTGATGGAGTAGACATAAAGTGGACTTGGCATCTTGCCAACAATATTCATTTAAACTGTACTTTTTTATTTCTATAAATTTTGCAAAACGAAAAAGTTGCATTCCTGATAGATATTTATTTGAATGAAGATATATTTGAATGAAAGTAATAATTCTTGATTGACAATAGTATTTCTTTCTCTTCACATGACCTCGATCTATTATACTAAAGTGTTAGATAGTTGCGTAAGTTTAATAGACAGATTAACCCATTCACAATAAATGACTCCCATGAGAGAAGGTGTCGATGAACGATTTATTGACTACGTTCATCTCCCTAATGACCTTCCTCCTGACCGGCGCCACATTCAAATTTTGAATTTGAATTTGAATTTTGCAGGGTCGCTACCGTAGACACGAAGTTGTGGTCGAGACTGTTGATGATGATGATCGTCGAAAGGTTATCGAGGTATGGTATTTCATCTCTCATTATCGATTTATTAGCTATTCAAAATATTTTATCGATTGATTTGCAGGTTCGTGGTCGTTGCTTTAACGCGACTCTCGTAGTATCCAAGCACACTGAACGCTGTCCATGGTGTCCAGATCCCGCCGCGCTTTCCGTTATTGCCAATGAGGTACGGTAGCTCTGCTTCTTATCGATTATTTGATATTGTATTGATTGTCTGATAACTGAATATTGATTGTTTATTTTAGTTACCAGAAGAGAATAAGGTTTCATCAGCATCAGCCCTTCTTGGTCTTTCTGATTCTCAACTTCTTCAATTGGGACTATTCGCACTGACTGTTCTGACTGTGGTGAGTCTCATCTACCTCTTGCAATATTCTGACCATTCTCTCCCTCTCCCTCTTGGTTCTCTCCCTCTCCCTCTTAGCACGACTCGGGATGGTTAGCGGCTTACCTAATAATAGTGATCTAAGTGAGAGAGGTGGAATACTAATTAGAAGGATAAGCATAGTACATCCCCTCTCTGTATTCCTCTATGGATGGACCTTTCTCGTTGTCCCTCTTCTACCTTCAAGATATTCATCCTCTTACCCTTTGACCTCTCATGAAGACAATATCACATGACATCCTATAATTTAGTCACTAATAGATGGCCTCTTTCCTATCTGATCTACCATAATATCTAATCAATCAATAATTGTAGATCATCACAATTCTTCTGATCTGTTTCATCTACATGTATTGTCGTCAGAAGTCATCGATGAAGACTCGTTCAGTCTCAGTCAAACCTCGTCATACTTATATCTATCAACAGACAATGGATGATGATAGAAGGTACGATAGTTCACTCTGCGTCTCTAACCTAATACTTTATCTCGTGTATACAAATATAGTTACTTTATATCGGTGTCTGGTAGTCTAGCGCTCTCAATGATTACGGTCATTTAACCTGCGTCTATGACCCTCCAATCGTGACTGTCACTAAGTGTCTGGCTGTCTGTCACTCTCCCTCAGGTGTTCATTTATAGTGTGATACAATGAGATGTCCATCTATACTCTCTCACTTTCCCATACTCTCTCATCAATCAATCAATCAAAGAGGACAATTCACAGTGGATTTACGATCACTTCACACTTATCTCTCAATGGGGTTTAATCACACAGATACATCCAAATAGGACTAGTATAATTATTATTCGCGCGCAAATATTTATTCAAAACAACAATCCATTAGTCAAATGTAGTCTACCGTAACCTTACCGTAATCTTACCATATCCTTATTGCAGATACGATGCACCATGGGAACAAGGAACATCTCGTCCTCTTACATATGGATTATTCAGTAATCAATCAAAGAGTGAAACCAATACAACAACATCTCCACTTGATTCATCATCTTCTATTGGATTTCATTCATATCGTGGACTAATTGTCCCTCCTCCATCTACTCGAATCTATCATCAAATAGGCTCACCCAATTCGAATTCATCCAATCATGATGACTCTGGTTTGGAATCAGTGTAGGCTTTGTCTATACCGTAGTTATAGACTACACCTCATAAACTTCCGCTAGTTAGTGTTCATCTGGTTGTTATCTTTCAATTGTGTACGAGTTTTAATCTTCGGTGATTGTCCCATCTACCTCCTTCCTATATTCATTTTTCTCTAATGAAATTCATTTCATTCGGGTTCGCGAGACCTAACTTCCCCTCTAATTGATCTTTGATCTTTATAACTCCTTCCCCGGTTGAATTATTCCCATGAATCCCCTCTAGGTCTTGCTTTACTAACATACGAGTACTATTCACTAATGGTAACTAAACTCCTTCTCCTTTTATTCATAAGCTCCGCCCCTTTTCATACTGGTACACTCACTCTTTCCTTGTATATCAGAGATTTTTGGTGCTAATCTCCCACAACGATTTGCCTACTGTAATTTGCAATAATCGATTACTTAACACATTGACACACAGCTTTATTGATTGCCAATAGTCCGTCCAGTCCTACCGTATCCACCCGTTATCGATTTTTCTTCTTCGTTTTGTTTGTACATATATAGATTGTCACTATGAGAGATTATTATTGTGCGAACGACATAAAATATTACTTTTAATTGATTTATTTGAATACATTCAAATAGCCAAGTATGATAGATGGACAAAAAAATAGAGTATTCAATTCTTTTGATATTCATGAAATAATCGATTGAATGTGAGGATGGACAACAGTGAAAGAATATGACGACGTTTCCGAGAGAATCCAGGTTTTTTAAACAGAGCTCATACTTTGGATTCAGAATGTTTTGATGCTGATAGCGAAAATAGATACCTTCTTGTGTGAATGAGTTATCGATTACTCAAAACGGCAAAATATGATTCTACAAATAAGATAAAATCTATCTTCGCAGTCAAACAAGAAAAAAACGCATTTTTTTATCATGAATACTAGATTACATCCCAACAACTGGACATGACTGAAATTTCGACTTCAATAAGAACACCAAGATCAAAGATCATCTATAATCCAAAATCAAATAAAGAATATACAAAGCTGCAATACATGTCCTTGGTTTCACACAGCAAACAAATCAAAATATCTGATTTTTGTTAGTCATCGAATAAATTCTCGGCCACTCATTGTCGTCCTATATATCAGGCCTGTCACGAGAGAATCAACCTAAAGTTCGGAATTGAGAAATATTACAAAATAATGTGGTGTTAAATTCTTGGAAAAGTAGATGGAAAAGTGAAAAGTAGTGTTAATTTTGTGATTGTAAAAGTAGTTGGAAAAGTAGTAATCCAACAGGCTCGTAAAGGGTTCTTATTGTAAAAGTTTGTCAATTACGAAGCTATGCTACTTTTCCAACTACTTTTACAATCACAAAATTAACACTACTTTTCACTTTTCCATCTACTTTTCCAAGAATTTAACACCACATAAGTTCTCTCCAGTTTTATTCTTGTTTAGGCATGTCCTACCATCCCCCAAAGTGCCATTGTGTAAATATCATTCTGGGGCTCCCGACACCGGGTCGGTCATCCGGGAACCCAACTTTGAACTCAAATATCTCGGTTCAGGTGCATTTCTGTGAAAAACTGTCACGAGGGTAACCCCCGCTATTTTTCCGAGCTCTATTGATCTAAACAAACCAGAAATCATGAAAGTGCTTCCGAACAACGCTACACTCTAGGCAAAATAACTCAAAACCTGTCGATTCGGCGCGGACGAGCCTGAAATATGTTATGTAACTTTTCGAGGGCTACAAAATGAGTGGTTTACGAAAAAAATACGTTAATGCGTTCGTATGGTTCATCCCCTTGGAAATTTCCTGATGATTTGAAGTCATTTTCGCCCAATCACAATCTCTCGTTTCACACACTCTCTCGCCGGAGAGTGAAAGAAATAAAGGGAGACAATGATATGTTTCATTCCGCACCGCGCGCTCGAGACCGTGCGGTGTAGAGTGGAATGGAATGGAATGAAAAGGAATGGGCGAGAGAGTGTGTGAAACGAGAGATTGTGGGTGGCGAAAATGACTTCAAATGATCAAGAAATTTCTAAGGGGATGAACCATACGAACGCATTAACGTATTTTTTTCGTAAACCACTCATTTTATAGCCCTCGAAAAGTTACATAACATATTTCAGGCTCGTCCGCGCCGAATCGACAGGTTTTGAGTTATTTTGCCTAGAGTGTAGCGCTGTTCGGAAGCACTTTCATGATCTCTGGTTTGTTTAGATCGATAGAGCACGGAAAAATAGCTAGGGTTTCCCTCATGACAGTTTTTCACAGAAATGCACCTGAACCGAGATATTTGAGTTCAAAGTTGGGTTCCCGGATGACCGACCCGGTGTAGGGAGCCCCAGAATGATATTTACACAATGGCACTTTGGGGGATGGTAGGACATGCCTGGAGGTACCGAAAACTGATGCTAACTCATTTCATGTTTTTCGCCCCATTCCGAAAAATAGCCATTTTAGGTCGATTCTCTCGTGACAGGCCTGATATTGTAATTCGTTCAGTAAGTCTCATATTTGTTATCATAATATGTAGCATAAACTCTCAATGTCTTTCGAATATTTATCTGTCGGGTGTAGCACAGGGGTGTGCGGCAACCGCTTTTTTCGGCAACCGGCAATTGCCGGCAACCGGGAAATAAAAAAATCGGCAATTCCCGGCAATTTCGGCAACTTCGGCAATTTTGAACTTAGCTAATTTAAATGAGCTAATGATAATTTTTATGAACTACTTATCAAAAATCGTTACCAAACGAAACCAATAGAAAGAATAAATTGCAACAGCGAATAAATTATCAGTATTTTTCGTTAATTATGTACCCATAAGTAAAATATTCTTAGAGTTGCACAGTGGTCGTTGGAAAGATTCTATCTGCATTTGTTGAGATAGATTCCCACCCTCCCGAATATTCTTTCTGCTTTCGCAGATCCGGATGGGCAAAACAGATACTTCGTGACTACGCGTGAGATTAGAGGGTGTTATGCCTTCGTGACATTGCTGGTCTAATGAGAGAATGCATTAATTTCCGTGTCAGGTGTACTGGTCAGAAAACTGAGGGAGGAGACAAGGGCTAGCGAACACAAATTCTCATCCTCAAAACTACATGATTATTCGTTTCGATATTCCGTATACACCAAATTTATAAGATGTTGCACACCAAACTTGTGTTTATGAGACTTCTGTCTATTATTTCCTGCTTATTTTTTTCGGCAATTTTTAATTGGTTGCCGTTGCCGGCAACCAGTTTCGGCAATCAAATGTCGGCAATTTCGGCAATTCCGGCAATCGGCAACTCACAATCAGTTGCCGCACACCCCTGGTGTAGCAGATAGAAAAAAATACGGAAATAGTGCGAAGACACAAATCACCCAGTTAAAAAATGCGTCGATATAAAAATAAATGATAAGGTCATCGACATTTGAATATATTCTCTACACATCTTCCGCTTTTGTCTGATACTACATCATCGTATCTCAAATACCAGTCGTCAAAAACGTGAAAATAGATAAAAGCAAGACCATTCAAGATCCAACAGGAACAATATGAGTTTGAAACTGATTTATCTTTGTTAAAAGTGAGGAGTTGAGTACCATTGTAATATCAAAATAAAAATATTAATATACATGATAATATGTTACTGGTGTGTGTAACATTATCTCTGAATTTTTATATTTTGGCTATTCATTATCTGATATAACCAATAATTCATATAATTATATCTAAATATATTATACCATCTTGTATCTTGCACATACAGTACCTTTTTTGGTGAGGAGTATCGATCTATTTGATCTATATTTTGAATTAATGAAATACACAGGGAAACGTTATTACTCAACTATTGTCAATTGTTATCCCTGGAAGTTGCACCTCTCCCCTCATATCTTCAGATTCGATGTTGGGTCAATGAATTGAAAACATTTAAAAGAATCAGAAGTTTTTTTGCAAATGGTTTTATACATGTATTACATCATATAATATTGACCTCTTATCATTATTATATATCCAATATAGAACGAAAAGAATAAAAAAGGAGGCTAACTAAAATAGATCAACATGGAGATGTAGTGACAGAAGATCACAACAGGTGCCTCAGATTCTCTCCCTCTCCCTCTGAAATCTCTCCCTCTACCTCTGCCTCTTCTTCCTCCTTCATCTTCATTCATTCTCTAGATTGTTTCTCATCAATCTCTTCTGACTCTCATTGAAACATTGTCTTAGAGATAGACACAGTGATAGACTGAGATGAGAGAGGGGGGGGGAGAGGAGGAGGAGAAGGATGAGGGGGAGACCAAGTCTTCAACATCATATCTCATACGCTTCTTATTTCATCTCGAACTTTCTCCGATTTTTGAAATGCGTTTATGTTTTATGGAGTAACTCACCTTTTTTATATTCTACTGACCGATTTCTTTGACATTGTGCAGTTTCAGATTTTTCCAACAGTTGATAAAAAAGAGTTCACACAATATTTGAAATTCGAGTTCGATGTTCAATATACCTACAGCTTCATCAGCGAAATTTAATTTCATTCATTTACAACACATTTATCTAGAATTAGGTCGAGGGCTCTAATATTCCAATTCGTATTTTTGGCTTCGCATACGAAGTTAGCTCCAACTCTCTTCCGAAAGATGTCGCTCCATCTTGTAGGGAGGGGTCTCACTTTTCTTTTCTTGCGTTGAGGGAACAATTCAGCCAAATTATTGAACGAAATATCGCAGATTCTATCGCCACCCATAAAAATAAGTAGAGTTATTACAAATCGATATTGCCCAATTTATTGATTTGTTTCCTTAGGTAAAATGTAATTGATGTTGTTCAGATATGAAGTACATCTCCTTTATTATTCTTCCTCTTCTCATATCTCCATTTGTTCAATCGGCATTGGATACAGCAGCAGTCATTTCAATACAAAATGAATTGACTAAACATTCAAATGAATTGGAAATGTTATTGGATGTATGTTTATCTTTAATCATTCAATAGTTACAGTTGCCGCAGTTATTATTTAGATATCAGAAAAGGATAATATCGTTTCTCTAAAATACTACGCGAAAAGGATTTGTTATTTAACTTTGTTCGTTCACTGACGAATCGTTCCGCAATAGCAAAAATACATTTTCTTTGATAGCTGAAACGTCTTTCAACGGTCTAAAATCGTTTTTTCTCAATGGTACTTCACTCTCAGTAATAACTTTATACAATGAACCACCCGACCTATTGACAATTCACCCTATCCTTACTCAAAAGAAATGGTCTAGAATCGATTTCCAAATCAATTTTGTGTACGAAAATCATTTTTTTAAATGTCTCAATCAATAGCTTTGAGTGATTCATATTGTTGTTGATTCTACACACATTTTCTCTTCAGACATAGATACATATCATTTTTCAGAGATCAACAAAGTAGAGGATAAAACATTTCGTTTAATATTTATATTTATTTTTAAATAAATTAATAAGATTTTTTTAAAATTTATGAGAAATAAAATCTGAATTTTCTTTTTTCTTTTAGAAGTTAGAGATAAATGATAGATGTAAGTGTAGATGAAATGACTAGAATTGAAAGAAGGAATAATCATAAAAAGAGTAGTAAATGGAATCTAGATTGATCTTTCCTTCGTGTCTTTATCTCCTTTACACTATCAGGACACTTTTGATGAAAGGAGAAAAAGTAGAACAGTGATGGATTATCTAGAGCTTGAACTCACTAGGAATTTGTTTATGATAAAAGCAAATTATATGGTGGCTTATTTTAATGTTGATAAAAGAAATACATCCATTACATTTGATTGAATTTAAGCACGTGAAGAATCTAAATGCAAGAGTAACTGATCTTGGTCGACCCGGACCTCCAGGTCTCAATGGAAGTCCCGGTTTCCCTGGTTCCAAAGGAGAAAAGGGAGAGAAGGTTAGTAAATTAGTTATTAAAACAGTTTGATTAGCAAAAACAAATAAATAAGCAAAAAATGGAGAAATCCCTCAGAATATACTCCCGATAATAAATGATGATCCAGGGATTCGATGGTTTACATGGAAAGGATGGAATGCAAGGAATACCAGGTGTAAAAGGAGACATTGGACCTGCAGGACCTCAAGGAATAAAGGGTGATAAAGGATCACAGGTATACTGTATTCATTGATTACGGTATTCAATCAATAATCATAGGGATTCCCTGGTACAAAAGGAGATAATGGAGTAAGTGGTGTACCCGGAATGAAAGGAGATCCAGGAATGCCTGGAAAGGTTATATTATTTCATTATTATCTAATTATGTTAAAATAAAATGAACAACGTACTATGATTTTGTATTTCTAACATGAAACCGAAGAAGTACCGCAAACCTATACTTGTACATCTATTAATATTATTATTTTAACAACATTGACAAGTGGAAGTCTATTAGACACCAGGATGAATCATCTCAAGAACCTTTATCATATTTGTAGTTGGGAGAGCCTGGAGTCTCTGGTAAACCAGGATCAAAAGGAGAAAAGGGCGAAGAGGGTTTACCTGGTATGTGATTATTAATTGAACTTATGATCTCCATAAATACAATATATAAAGGAGTAAATGGTGAGAATGGACCTCCTGGATGGCCAGGAACTAAAGGAGAAGATGGAATGCCTGGAAGACCTGGTTCGTTTATGTTTCAAACATTTATTTACTCTTTTCAGTCACATGTACACATTCTTTAATTCAAGGTTCCCCTGGATTCCCTGGAAAGAAGGGTGAGACTGGTCTGGCTGGAGTACCCGGTAGTCCTGGACTACCTGGAGAAAGAGGAATGCCCGGTGGACCTGGACCACAAGGTTAATTGATTCATTAAGTCAATAAATCAATAATGTGGTACTAGGTATCATGGGCCCAATTGGACCTACTGGCCAACTCGGTCTTGGAGGACCGAAAGGAGAGCAAGGTCCTGCTGGATTCCCTGGTGCGAAAGGAGAAGCTGGAAAGGATGGATTACCCGGTCTACCAGGTCAAATTGATAATCTTTTAATTTTAGTAAATCAATAAATTGATAGGTTGGTTGGTGAACGACAAGGGATACTGTATTCTTGCTCTTGGTAATTGTCCTCCATCTTTCACACAGATTGGAGCATATCAGGTTCGAAATAATCTTATTTGTTATGAGAGACTATCTGGCTCAAGTGACATTCTCTTGGCACTTGGCCAAAAAGTGATAGTAACCGATCGGGCCCAAATCGTGCACAGTTGTAGTATGGGGTGACATAAGCTCACAGACGGAGTTTGGGTTCATCATATCTGCTCCTTCGCTAAATAACGTAAGTTCGTTGACATGGCATCAAAATTTCAAAGTTTACCGATTCGTTTGATATGTATATACAACGATGGGCAATTATAAGTAGGTAAATTCCACCAAGTGTCATCCCGATCCAAAAACGTGAGACCCAGAAAAAATTTTAAAAACAATAAAAAAATTTTTTTTATTTTTCCTAAAATTGCCTATCGGTGAGGGTCATCTTTTATTCTTTCAATTTGACAAGTATTTACTAGTGTAACTACTGTGCGAAAATGAACTAAAACAACGGAGTGGTACATTGTCATTTTCCCGAAAAACCACGACTAATTCGCCTTTTTTATCGCAAACTGAAATTATTTAGCGTGTGCCCCTACCGTAATCCTATGCGGAAGCAAAATTCGCCAATCATTGTATTTTTTTTAGCATTCTATTTAATTTACCTGTCAAAAAAGACCGAAAAAATCGGTTAAACAGTAAAAACAGTAAAACTCTTAAAACCTCGGTATAATCGCGAAAAAATTGCAAAAAAATTCTGCGAAGTTTGCTACTCTTTCCATCAGAACTGCGACACCGTGGTTGTCTCTATAGGTGAATGACAAATGGCTAATTTGTTTTACAGATCGTGGGTAAGTGGTGCAGGGTTGGGCGGAAATATTTTCCTTACCGGTTACCGACTTTTTACCGGTTTTACCTGTCTCTGACCTTTCGTAAAATTCTACGTTTTCTCAACGGTAATTACCGAAATTTAAACTAGATATTATGCGTATTTTAATGTTTTGTTTAATATGTCAAGAAATTTTCCGTATCCGAACAGGTTTTTTGACAGGTAAATTAAATAGAATGCTAAAAAAAATACAATGATTGGCGAATTTTGAACTTCCGCATTGGATTACGGTAGGGGCACACGCTAAATAATTTCAGTTTGCGATAAAAAAGGCGAATTAGTCGTGGTTTTTCGGGAAAATGACAATGTACCACTCCGTTGTTTTAGTTCATTTTTGTACAGTAGTTACACTAGTAAATACTTGTCAAATTGAAGGAATAAAAAATGACCCTCACCGATAGGTAATTGTAGGAAAAATAAAACAAAAATTTTTTTATTGTTTTTTAAATTTTTTCTGGGTCTCGCCGTTTTGGATCGGGATGACACTTGGTGGAATTTACCTACTTATAATTGCCCATTGTTGTATATACATATCAAACGAATCGGTAAACTTTGAAATTTTGATGCCATGTCAACGAACTTACGTTATTTAACGAAGGAGCAGATATGATGAACCCAAACTCCGTCTGTGAGCTTATGTCACCCCATACTACAACTGTGCACGATTTGGGCCCGATCGGTTACTATCACTTTTTGGCCAAGTGCCAAGCCATAAGCAAAATATGTTCACTGAGTCAGATAGTCTCTCTTATATTGTAAAAATTTACAATGCAAATATCACGCGTGTCGCGTAAGGATCGAGACAAAATCGTGGGGTGTCCGGACAAAATTTAACCCCTATGATATTTACTATTTTTGGATAGCCCTGACAGTGCCGGAAAAGATAGCGTTTCGATTTTTTGTGTTAGATCAATTTCGACGAAGATAGACGCCGTTGACTGTCGGAATCTGTGGAAAAGTCGTGACTTTCAACCGCTATAACTCGCTTTGGAATGGGAATAGCGAAAATATCACATAGACATAAATTGTAGAAAATTTTCAGGAGAATCGAAATAACACAAGCAGAAATTACAAAATTGATTTTTCATCAACTTATGTGGCGGGAAGCTGACGTTTGCACCACATATCTATTTAACAATTTTTTATTGGTTCATATGATAGATATTTTGATTTTACATCGAATGATGTATGGTTATGGGGGTCAAATCACGGACGCAATATGAGTTTTTCTCAAAAAACGAGTCTGAAATCCCGGACTTAGCCGATTTCTCGCTCGCGAGATGGAAGGATCACTTTGATCTACCCATTCGTCTCTCGCTGATCAACGATATTTTTTGGTATTTCTGTGCATTGAACTTGAAAAAAAGCGTAGAAATAAATTACTATATAAATTACTATATAAACAATATAAATACGAACAAGAAACAATCTATTTATCAAAGATGGAGTCAATTCCGCACTGTCGCAATGGCGCAAGCGAGAACTTTTCCAGATCCATGCACAGCGGCTCTAGGTCGCTGATATTCCCAACGAAGAAGGAGAAATTCGTGATGATTATGGCAAATGAGTCGATCGAGAAGGGAGCCCTGAAGTTGGATTAATGAATAACAGGAGTAATCGTATCATTATATCACTGTCGAACAACCAATCTCCTCGCCGTTCGCACGAATCAACAGAAGCTCCAAAAGGGAATTGCGTCCAAAAAGCTCTGGATCCGAATAGGCAGACAATGCGGAAAACAACTTGGATTGGCTTCAAACAATCGATGGGTACTCAAAGCATAGGTAATGAATTTGGGGGGCGCCCGTTTCGGCAACGCCCGTTTCGGCAACGAGTTATAAATCGGTTGGGAGATGGTCTATGGAAACAAAAGTTGTACCATTGTTATCAGTAGTGGTGTACGGTATGGTGCTACCGTAACCGTCGGAATCGTGAACTGATTTTTTTTAGTCGACCCATGACCCGGGGTTCATGGTTGAAAATGGCCAAAGTCGAAAAATTCATGGTGACCCGAGATCAAATACTAGTTGCAATTATATCAACAGCGAGCCAACTTTTATCTTTATGGATACCGTAACCCGTACTACCGTAATCTTTCTACCATAACCTGCAATAATATGGCCAAATGCACTTCAAATCCCTGTTTGATTACGGTAGTTCGGGTTACGGTAACCATAAAGATAAAAGTTGGCTCACTATTGATATTATGGCAACTAGTATTTGATCTCGGCTCATCATGAATTTTTCGACTTTGGCCATTTTCAACCATGAACCCCGGGTCATGGGTCGACTAAAAAAAATCAGTTCACGATTCCGACGGTTACGGTAGCACCATACCGTACACCACTACTGATAACAATGGTACAACTTTTGTTTCCATAGACCATCTCCCAACCGATTTATAACTCGTTGCCGAAACGGGCGTTGCCGAAACGGGCGCCCCCCATGAAATTGACTCACATTCCTCCACACTCGCAGTTCTTCTCCAGATCGACTCCCTTGAGCCTGGGTCCCTTCTCATGGAGAGATGGTCGATTGACAGAGAAGTAGCACATACTCGAGACAAAATATATTCAGGAATCAGCAATATGAAACAGGGAAACCTGTCGAAAACACTTGAAAACACGTAAAACAAAAATAAAAGTTGGTAAATCATTGATCAGCGAGAGACGAGTGGGTAGATCAAAGTGATCCTTCCATCTAGCGAGCGAGAAATCGGCTAAGTCCGGGATTTCAGACTCGTTTTTTGAGAAAAAACTCATATTGCGTCCGTGATTTGACCCCCATAACCATACATCATTCGATGTAAAATCAAAATATCTATCATCTGAACCAATAAAAAATTGTTAAATAGATATGTGGTGCAAACGTCAGCTTCCCGCCACATAAGTTGATGAAAAATCAATTTTGTAATTTCTGCTTGTGTTATTTCGATTCTCCTGAAAATTTTCTACAATTTATGTCTCTGTGATATTTTCGCTACTCCCATTCCAAAGCGAGTTATAGCGGTTGAAAGTCACGACTTTTCCGCAGATTCCGACAGTCAACGGCGTCTATCTTCGTCGAAATTGATCTAAGACAAAAAATCGAAACGCTATCTTCTCCGGCACTGTGAGGGGTATCCAAAAATGATTCATATCAAATTTTCATTTTTTCATTGTCCGGTAGTTGTATCGATCCTTGCGCGACACGCGTGATATGTTTGTAAGTATTGACCGTGTAAAATGCACTTGTTTATACAGCCACAATGTGTTTCTATGTTTAGAGAGAGAGAGCACAAGTGAGATAGTAGGTAGTTCAGAGAGAGCGAGGAAGGAATGGAGGAAATAGTGGGTAGTTAATCGATAGTTCTTTCTCTGTTTAGCAGCCAGTAGCAAGGCAAATACACAAGTATATTTTATACGGACTATATTTGCATAATTCTTTTAAATAGGTTTTTTTCTAAAATTCAGTAGTTTGAAGAATTTATTGTGTTTTAAAGAAAGCTTAAAAGACTATATTACTTATTCCATGTTCATCTGATTATCCCCTCTCTTCACAATCTATCGTAAACTAAATACCAAAGGGGGGGACAATTTCAAATTTCCTCACTGTCTTCATTAAAATAATCATTAATTTGATCATACAGGCTCATGTTGACAATTATCGATTTGGTGATTATTCATTGGTAAAGAGTTCGGGAATTGGAGGAAACGAGGAATCTTTCGCTCTCAAGGTTCGAATTAAAAGATTAAAGATCAAATAAATAAGCAATATCAATTTAAGGTTCACGCCTGTTGTCGATGATTACGACTTCATTCATTTCTTCTTTCATATCTATGCTCATTTGCTTTGCTGATAAATATTTTTTGTGACAATGTGATTGTGATATCTCCTTTCAATTACATTTTGTGCAAAATTGAACTGTTTGACAAAACTAAAAAGTAAAAATATGGGAGAGTGGACAAACCGAAGCTCTATAGACATTGGTTGAAATTGTTATCGATATCATGTAAAGATCTAAGATTAATTATTGATTTTCGAGAGCTGTTTATATAGAGAAAGATTCATCAAAAGACATCACTTCGATTTCTTTATCAAGTATTGTTCCACATGTTGATAGTACAAAAATGGTTTTCAATGATAAAATATCAAAATTGATTATTGACTGTATATATGGTATGAGGGAAAGGTATTGGTGGTAAACTGCATGGAGTACGGGAAGAGGCGGTGGACTGTATATGGACTACTGAAATGACAATTGGCTGAAGTGGCGCGATATGTAAATTGGTGAATGGTCTGGCTAAAGCGCGGTGGATATGCAAATAGAATTAAAATGAGATCAAACAGCCCGGGCTGTCATTTGCAAATGCAATGAATGAGTGAACGTGTTCGATGCTGTGTGTGAAAAATTTGCATGATGTTATAAATAATAAATCAATTAATCAATATGGAGAATGAACTTGCGATCGATGATTCATTTGGTCTCGAATTTACAGTATGATCATCGGACATTACGATCTATGATCGATTTTTATGAGAATACAGAACTAAATATCTCATAACATTTTGTTTCTGAAACCCAAAGAAAGAATTTGAACGGATGAAGGGTCAGAATCTGCGGGGGGGTGACATTTCCGCAACCGACATTTCCGCAACGGCATTTCCGCAACCGACATTTCCGCAACGGGGAATAACTCGGCTCGTCGGGGTCCTAGAACCATGGGATGGGTATCATTGTGATCAGCATCGGTAACACTATCATGTCACATATTGATCTTTGATCTTTGCTAACTCCGCTACATTTTTGCAATGAGGCGTGATTTCGCTCAAAATCATTCAAGACGAGCGGGAAGGGTATCGTTCGACTCCTTATCACCTGTATATATCCAACCAATAATTGACCTTTGATCTTTTCCAACTCGGCCTCACATCGGCAACGAGAACCATCAGTCCGAAGTCGGTACCATATCCGGAACCATGTGAAACCGAGGTCCTAAAATGGATGTAACGCTCGAATGTTAATGCAGGATGGAGCCTTGCATCGCCTCCCTTGATGTGGTTTGCCGACCGCCAAAGAGCCCCTCAGAGACCCAGGTCTCTCAACTTGCTTTCAAGACCCTCGCGACACGCGCACACGCGTCCACGCGATGGTGAGCTACCGTAATCTACCGTAACCCGGTTCGGTGGGTCAGATGAAGTGCCATGGGTCAGATGTCACTAAAAATTGTCTGAATAGCCGCTACGTGTGCAATATCATTATTAGCTATGGCGGACTACCGTAATCTACCGTAACCCGGTTCGGTGGGTCAGATCAAGTGCCATGGGTCAGATTTCACTAAAAATTGTCCAAATGGTCACTATGTGCGCGGTATGATTATGAGTTATTGTAAACTATCGTAATCTACCGTAACCCGGTTCGGTGGGTCAGATCAAGTGCCATGGGTCAGATTTCACTAAAAATTGTCCAAATGGTCACTATGTGTGCGCTATCAGTATGAGCTATTGCAAACTACCGTAATCTACCGTAACTCTGTTCGGTTGGTCAGATCAAATGCGATGGGTAAGATCTCTTTAAAAGTTGTCGGAATGACCAATATGTGTGCGAAACAGTTATGAACTGTTGTCAATTACTGTAAAGCACACGTAGTGGCCATTCTGACGATTTTTAGTGAAATCTGACCCACCGCACTTGACATGACCAACCGAACCGGGTTACGGTAGATTACGGTAGTTTACAACAACTCATGATCATACCCCGCACATAGTGACCATTTGGACAATTTATACTGAAATCTGACCCACCGCACTTAATCTGACCCGCCGAACTGGGTTACGGTATATTACGGTAGTTTACAATAACTCATAATGATATCACACACATAGTGGCCATTCTGACAATTTTTAGTAAAATCTGACCCACCGAACTTGATGTGACCCACCGAACCGGATTTCGGTAGATTACGGTTTTTTGCAATAGCTTATGATGATTACTCAAAAGTAGTGGCTGTTTCGACAATTTTTAGTCAAATCTGACCCACCGAACTTGATCTGACCCACCGAACCGGGTTACGGTAGATTACGGTAGCTCACCATCGCGTGGACGCGTGTGCGCGTGTCGCGAGGGTCTTGAAAGCAAGTAGAGAGAGCTGGGTCTCTGAGGGGCTCTTTGGCGGTCGGCAAACCACATCAAGGGAGGCGATGCAAGGTTCCACCCTGCATTAACATTCGAGCGTTACATCCATTTTAGGACCTCGGTTTCACATGGTTCCGGATATGGTACCGACTTCGGACTGATGGTTCTCGTTGCCGATGTGAGGCCGAGTTGGAAAAGATCAAAGGTCAATTATTGGTTGGATATATACAGGTGATGAGGAGTCGAACGATACCCTTCCCGCTCGTCTTGAATGATTTTGAGCGAAATCACGCCTCATTGCAAAAATGTAGCGGAGTTAGCAAAGATCAAAGATCAATATGTGACATGATAGTGTTACCGATGCTGATCACAATGATACCCATCCCATGGTTCTAGGACCCCGACGAGCCGAGTTATTCCCCGTTGCGGAAATGTCGGTTGCGGAAATGTCGGTTGCGGAAATGTCGGTTGCGGAAATGCCGTTGCGGAAATGTCACCCCCCCGAATCTGCACGTCGTAGACTCCGCTCAGATAAGGCACTCCCACTTTTTGACACCACTTACAGATTTACTCTTGTAGTCATGGAATTGCAAGATGTACATAAATTGTTTGTAATGAATTCGTTTATCATTGACAAATATATATGAATGGAATAAAAGATGAGTAAATGGAATAGAGTCTCATACAATGAGACTAAGAGGATACACGTACATTGGAGAGGAACAGAGATAGGCGAGAGAGTATGCAAATATGAGAGAGTGGAGAGAAGCTCAGAGGAATATCAATTGAATTAAGAGATCTCAGGTATTATCCCGAATATGAAAGCATACGAAGATAAAGTTCAAAGATCAAAGATCTAAGATCAACGATTTAAGAAAAAAAAGTATTAGAGTTCAAAGTTCAAAGATCAAAGTACAGAGATCAAAGATCATTCATCCTTGTCTTGACTGCATCGACTACTGGATCGACGAGAATTTGGATTGGAATTCTCAATTGATTGTTGTCTCACAACAGAATATTGAGGAAGAGAAGCACGACGTTGATATCGAACCTACATAAACATCAATGTAAACAATCAAAACTCTTTTTTGTAATTACAAACGGCGTTTGATAAGGGAAAAAGTAAAAACTCCATTACATTCACATTTTCTATTTGCAAAATAACACAATTTGGGCGAAATTGGAGGATTTAACTCAGAATGGTGAAATACATTATTTGTTTTTTTTTTCATTGAATTTCGATAATTAAATATCTAAGACAAAATGTTCACTTACTCTCTGATAATATCCATCTCTCACGGATGAAAAGATGGCTGCGAAGAGTTGACTCCAAGCAAGAAGAGTCTCACATCTGATAAAGATCAAAGATCAAAAGCTCAGATCAAAAGCTCAAAGATCAAAGATCGAAAGATCAAAGATCAAAGATCAGCTTACCTCTTATGTGCTCCACCGTCGAGACGAACGCACTCTGCTATGGCGGCATCGGCAAGAACTGAATTATCGATTGATTGATCAGATTATTGATTATGTTGAATACCAGAGAATAGATCAGGTCTGAATCCAACTGGACAAAGAGACACGAAGTATTCTCCATATCGAGTGGCATGAGATAGAACCTTAATTAATATTTATGAAGTTATCTATGAATAAGGGGATGAACTGATAGTTTACTAGGAAACCACTTTGATTGTGAGAAAAACTAGATTGAGTTAACAATTCCACGAGAGATTGATTAAATTTATTTGAAGCAAATAAAGTATAATAATATTTACCTTTTCTGATCTTTCAATATTTTCTACAGCATCCGTGATCAGAACGTAAGTAGACTCTGATAGTTGTCCAAGCTGAAAAACATCAAAGTTCAAGGATCAAAGATCAAAGATCAATTGAAGGAACCTGTTCTTCATCAAGATTGTATAGAAAAGCTCTGAAGTCAGGTCGACTAGCCGATGCTCGTTTCATGATTAATTCACCCATTGAAGGTCTACAAATTGATATATTAACTTTGTTATCTTTTAGAACTCTTACTTGGCGCTCTTATAACATTGTTGAATTCTGAGTCGATTTAGTTGAGGAACTAGACCAGCGGAAGAGTTTTTTCTACTTCCGTTGCTGTGTTTGGCAACGACTTCCTGTAAACACAATATTTAAATACTGTTTTATTTGATTTATAAATGATTTGACAACGTGATTGACCACTTTCTTTTGCCTTCGATCAAACACATTTTACTTCATTAAATGGAGAGATCATCTTTACTACGTTTAGCTCCATTTATAATAACAACAAGAAAGACCATCATCGAAATTTATTCTATTAATTTTATAATGATACATTTTACTTCCACTTTCACCCGATCTTTTTGTTACAAAAGAAATTGCTAATAAAGAAGCATTTAAGGGTACGAAATGGTCTCTCAATTGTTTCTACATCTTTCGTCTATCTACTCTTTCTATATCTTTCGTCTATCTACTCTTTCTATATCTTTCTCACTCGACCTCTTCATCTTAAACAGACATCTTAGTTGTTTTCGTCTACTTTTTTTAGTCGGAAACGTCTCAATTATGCATAGCATTTGCAGATATAAGATGGAAAGAGAAAAGAGAAATACTGAGAAGAGAAATTATTGAGATCAGAGAAACAATAAACGACCAAGGTGCAAATAATAATATTTTTTATTTAGTGTAATTAAACGATGTTTCCCAAGAGAGGCAAAGATTAAAGAATATTATAAAAGTTTTCAAAAGAAATATAGATAAGGAAGATAAAGCTGCTACAGTCATAAAATAGTTGGTTTCAGTTGACAAACTGTATCATTTACAAGGGAACCGAGAATGGCGGAGACCATCAGTGCAAAATTCGTTGACATAGGTCGACTAGTACCCCCCAGGTGGTCACAGAACTGATTTGTATTGTTTGGATATTTGCTTCCTTGGTACCGAAAATCGATTATGAAAATGTGATGGAAATTTGGGCGCGAGCTCCGTGGAATAGTGTCAAACACTCAGAGAACACAGTAAGTGGTTAGAGTGCCGGATTAGCCTTTGGAATGTCGTGGGTTCGAATCCCCCCTACTACAACTTCTTTTGCTGTATTTTTTCAGTGCTTTTCAACAGGCATTTTCAAAGTCAAATTTCATTTTCAACAACAACAATAACAACTACAAATCAACAACGATGGAGAAGTACCCAGAAGCAGTTGAAGCAGAACGGCTTCTCGCATCGGGGACAGATGCTGCAACCGCGAGAGGAGCAGAAAGAGCACGGAGCCATCGATCCCTTGCCGAAGATGAACTCCTTAGGGTCGACGAAGCGAGGAGGGCGGTCCGCGATGAAGCCGCCCTTGAAGAAGCCGCACATGAGTCTCCGATGAGTTGAGGGAGGCACGAGTGATCTGGGAGGAGAGGGAGGGGTCGAAGGTGAGGGCGATCTGGGCAGAAACAGCCTTGGCAGACACTGGGTCAAAGTCGAACTCCATTCGAGAAGAGAGAAGAATTGAAGGCTTGTAGAACGAACGAAGGATACAACTGGCTTCTCCAGAACAGTTCCTGGAAAAAGCGCGGGAGGTACAGGATCAATTGCCAGTCGAGAGATCGATCGATGATCTACCGATGAAGGCATCGATAGCTCCGTGCTCTTTCTGCTCCTCTCGCGGTTGCAGCATCTGTCCCCGATGCGAGGAGCCGTTCTGCTTCAACTGCTTCTGGGTACTTCTCCATCGTTGTTGATTTGTACAGTACAGCAGATTCCCCCAGTTAAAATGCGGTACGCGGGGTGACCCCGGGTGACTCCTTATGTCTCATCGAATTATTACTCTGTGAATATTGAAGATCAGGTGTCGAAGTTATTTTTGTTGTATTACTCTGTGTCTGAACTATTTTATCACATAAAGTTTGGAATCTAAAAAAAATAAATAGCTTGATAAAATAAATAATAATGCAAATTACAGTATGACACGATTAGGGCTGCTATGCAGTGTGGCGAATCGTGATAAACTTTTTTCCCTTATTTTTGCGTGTTTTCGAACGTTTTTCATTGTTCATTTCATTTATACCGACTTTAATTTTGTATTGTGCGCATGTCTGTTTGCGTTTGATAGTGGAGAGGGCATGCTGCGCACTTCTGGTTGAGTTTTTTTAACGAAAACGCGTTACCCTGACGAAAAGGGTTATCTTTCTGATTGGTTGTTGTGCGTATGCGCACAATACAAAATTAAAGTCGGAATAAATGAAATAAACAAAGAAATACGTTTAAAAACACGCAAAAATAAGGGGGAAAAGTTTATAACGATTCGCCACGCTGCATAGCAGCCCTAATCGTGTCATACTGTAATTTGCAATATTATTTATTTTATCAAGCTATTTATTTTTTTAAATTCCAAACTTTATGTGATAAAATAGTTCAGACACAGAGTAATACAACAAAAATAACTTCGACACCTGATCTTCAATATTCACAGAGTAATAATTCGATGAGACATAAGGAGTCACCCGGGGTCACCCCGCGTACCGCATTTTAACTGGGGGAATCTGCTGTACTGTAGTTCTTATTGTTGTTGTTGAAAATGAAATTTGACTTTGAAAATGCCTGTTGAAAAGCACTGAAAAAATACAGCAAAAGAAGTTGTAGTAGGGGGGATTCGAACCCACGACATTCCAAAGGCTAATCCGGCACTCTAACCACTTACTGTGTTCTCTGAGTGTTTGACACTATTCCACGGAGCTCGCGCCCAAATTTCCATCACATTTTCATAATCGATTTTCGGTACCAAGGAAGCAAATATCCAAACAATACAAATCAGTTCTGTGACCACCTGGGGGGTACTAGTCGACCTATGTCAACGAATTTTGCACTGAAGGTCCCCGTCATTCTCGGTTCCCTTGTTAGTATTTTTTATTGCATAGTCTCATTATATTTTAAATGTAATTATCTTTATGCATCTATTTCTTCATTATTATTCATTATTAGTCATAATGATTGGATTAACACTATTCCATTCTTATAATATTCATTCAATTATTCCACCCCCAACCACTTTCTTCTCATTTTCTTTACTCTTGTGTGAAAAAGGAAGCATAAGCTAATGGTTGGATATCATGGTGTGTATCGTTTTCTGTAATTTGAGAATCATCGCCTGCGATAGACCGCAAGAGAATCGTTATATAGAAGGGAAAGTTGGAAATGGAATGGAGGGAAAGATTTGCAAGAATCTTCTCGTTAGTTACTTTGGGATTCACTAAATTGAGTTCACGTGTAAGGGAGAAAAAGAGAAATTGGTCTCGACAAGAAAAAGACAAAGTACTCAAGACAATTGAAAACTATCTCTTACGTATTCTCATCCAATCTTTCTACATACATCAAGATCAAACCATTCTCACTACGTGACTATTACTACTTTATTTTTTAATCCATCAACCAGACAAATATTTGGACTATTATGTTACTCATAATGACACTACATCATGTGCTCTATTTGAACTACCGTACTCTACCTTTGCATCATCTTCCATTGTTGTCTGACAGAGAGATCGTGATCTCCTTCTATCTTTCCCTGATCCAGGAACAAGAAGAGATGAAGAAGATGAAGGAGTTGATGTAGGAGGAGTACCGACTAGAGGAGAACGTGTTGTACACGAACCACGACGAATATCCTACAAAGATCAAAGATCAAACTACAAGAGCTAGGGGTGTTGAATGAGAAGGAAAGAAGAAGGAAGAGAAGGTAATAGGAGTGAGAAAAGGGAGGGGTCATAATGGATCTATCTATTCATGGAAATGAGAGACGTTAAAGGGAACGACTATCGGATATATCTACTATCATATTATATCATTCCTACCGTATATCCAGAATCACTAAGGAATTAGGGATTACGGTACATACACAACTAGAGGGATACGGTAGTCTGTGAAATGCAAAAGTGTAGGCGTTACCGTAACCAAAGAAACGACAATTTGGAAAGGAACAGAAATAGGTTCCGAAAACGTTCGGTGGAAACGAAATAAGGGAAGGTTTGTTAGAAAGAAGAGGAGGCAGTCATCCCTTTCTATGTTGAGATTCAATGGAAAAGAAGACGAATGTAGTTATCTATTGGAACAATACTTACTATAGAAAAAGGGTCGAAAAGGAAAGGGAGAGGGTTGAGAAAGGGAGAGGAAGATCTAGAAGGAGAGGGAGAGGGTCTAAAGGGAGAAGGGGAGATTCAGAGAGAGAAAGAGAGATAGATTCTATGGAATGAAAGAGGTAGAGGGTCAAGAAGGAGAGGGAAACAGTCGGGCCCATGTATTTTTAAAAATAGAGATGGGTTAATCGAGATATAAATACGTCAATGTATTCCCTTCTTTTCCTTTTCTCATTTCATGTTTCAATTCTTTCAAATATCTTCTTAATGTTGGTAAATTTTAATTGATAGCCAACAATAGTCTTTACACATTTCATTATATTGTATTAAAAATTGTTATAAATATAATTTTAAATATGGAGCATAAGAATAATAAGTGAAACCTTCATATCAGGTGATGAAGCTATTGATCGTAATAGAGATAACGTTCTTCCTTTTGATTGATCTCCTCGATCGATTGAATCTCTTTTGATTACTGTAGATTGACTAGATTGACTACTAGTCAATGCAGTTGCTACACGCTTCTCTGATCCTTGTTGAGCACTGCAAATACAATTGTCTTAAAATATCCGTTACAAACGAAAATAGAACTTGACAGTCTAAAATAATTTGAGAGAATGTTCCATAGCGAGATGTCATTTTCATATCGGTCGAAATAGAAAAATGATGTTAGTGTAGGATGGAAGATTGAGAATAAGATAGGATTTAGACGGATACTAAGAATGATAAAAGGAGAATCAAGATCCTCATTGAATCAATTTCGAAAGAAGTCCGGAAAGTACATTTGATCCCAATCAGGACCATACTATAAATGTCTATAGATGAATAATGAAGATAGGAAGAAATGTAACCAATCATGATATCTCTCTATTTTTCATTCATAAACGATATCAATTTCCTACATTTTCCTTTTTTTTAATCAAACTAATATTTTATTTCTACGACAATGACATACTAGAATAATCATTTCGTGGACCATCTTCTACAGTCTTTCGTAGATTCTAATTTAGACCACATCTTATTCATATATTTTCATACTCAAATATGTACTAATATGTGTACAATAAGGATCTCTCATAAGATCTCATATTTATTCATGGACTATTTTCAGACCAAAGAATCGAAGAAAAAAAGTTCAATTAATGTAATCATTCGGTGTTCAATTAGAAAGATTGAGGAAGTTTCTAATGAAATATCGTTTGTTTGCAATGGAGAAGACAATTAATCTTTTGAAGAGAAACAATGAACCTATTCATTTAAAATAGTTCATGGGCAATTTTTGAGATATAGTTTGGATTTATATTTGGTTATTCAAAAATTCTATCAGAATATGGTGAAAAAACTTTAGGTTTATATGCTATCGTATTTCAGGTTTTATCTTACACAAAAATGAGTTAAATGATTACGTTAAGAGAAATTTGTATTCTTTAGTCATTGTTTGTGCATAATTTTATCATCTAGGGATTTATCTCCAATTTTTAACCAATTTAATGACATTTTTCGTTTTTTTTCTGTCAATTTGCTTACGACAGTGTCTCTCTGTAGTCTAATCAACAAAAGTTCGAGTTTATGTTTTCTATTTAAATTGCGAAAATGTCATGAATTAATCATAGAAAGAGAAATTATTGATGAGAAGAAGTTCGACTATTTGATCAGGATGGAAAAAAAGATCTTTTCAAATCAGGGAACATGATATATAAAGATATACATACAAGATGTTGATTTTACGCAATGAAAAGTTTTAAATTACATAATGATAAAATATTCTCATCTATGGTACATTATATAATGTAATAAAGAATCATTTGAATAGATAAATAATATAATTGTAAACTACCTTGCAAATCTGTTCGCAGATGAAACTCTTCTTGCTTTCTTCTTGTATATCGGAGCTACTACGACGTCACTGGAATATATTATTTAGTAAATTGAAAAAATTCTTTATTTTAGGAATCTTAGTTCAAACTTACAACATGGTAGAGGATAGGAAGAATATAGGGAGAAGAATGAAATAAGAGAAGAAGGAAGAAGAAGGAGGGAGAAGAAGGAAAGAGATACATACTCATTAGATGATGTTGTGACTTGTGAGGGAGGGGAGAGGGCGATGAAATAAGGAGAGGGAGAGGATCTAACCAGAGAGGGAGAGGGAGACCAATTTTCCGGGTTACGTCGAGATTTTCGCATTGCTGTTCATTCCAAAAGCAATATTAATATTCATAAACATTTGTGTGCAGGACTGTCATCTTTTAAATTTATAGTGTCACAAAAGATTCTTTTTATTGCAAAGAACGCATTTGAAAAAGAGGAACTTAGAAAAAGAAAACAGTTATGTTCGAAATAGAGAAGTGATGAGAAATGTAGTAAAATACATTAATGATTGTATTTGATTATATTTACAGAACAATAATATTCTTCAATGTTCTTTGGTACAGAAAATGAAATATGTTCAACTACGAATAACATAATCTAAAATGTACGGACTATATGAAGAACCACTGAGCGAAATATCTCTGTTTTGTGTAAAACACGAAATTGGACATTTTGAACGGATTCTTTAGTAATTTGGTTATAGTTAAAATAGTGTCGTATATTGAATCTGCTGATTTTGGAGTTAATTAATTCCAAGAAAAGATCGACAAATACATAAACAAATATCAAAGCAAAGCATTACGATTTAAATATTTGGGAATATTTTTTTCAAAAGATATTTTTTTATTTCCAAGAAGATGGAAGTGGATGGTGAATGAACTCTTTTTAATCCATCATATCCATTCAAATATAATCATATCCATTTCAAAGATTCTCTCTCTTTTGGACAATTGAATCAAGATATTTGAAGTGATTCAACGGATACAGAGGATATCATAAATAATATTATAAACATAGATAAAAAGAATAAGAAAGATGAACAATTAAAAACTTTAAAAGAATATATTAATCGTCTCGCTTTCATTTTCCTTTTAATTTTAAACACATATAGCTTTTTTTTAAAGTTAGGAGAATAATATTGACTTGAACGATGTTTCTTGATGGAATACCACATATTTCATAGTTTCCCATCTGGAAACATTCCATGAAAATATTAACATAAGAGAATAGAGAAATTGAGTATGAAGAATTAGAGAAACAATTGAAACAAAAAAGTAAAGAAAAGAAAGAAGGAAATGTCTTCCAACATAAAATGACTATGGTTATCAAAACATTTCAAAGTAGTGACAGATAAAAAATGCACAACAACAGCAATTTTTCTTAGGAAAATATTTGCAGTGATTAAGAGAGGAAAAGAAGAATGAAAGGAATAGTGATTTATCTCTGTAGAGACAGTTCTTTTATTTTGAGTTAAAACGCAAAAAGCAAAAAATTCGACCAAATTAGACATGTAAAGAGAAGAAAAAGAGAAGGAAACCGACAAAACGAGAAGGGAAGAAGGGAGGTGACATGTTGATTGAACCATGAGACATCAAGGCTATTCTGAATCTAGATGGAACAGTAGACAGAGGGAGAGGGAGAGGGAGAGGGAGAGGAAGAGGGAGGGGGAGAGGGAGAGGGAGGGGGAGGGGGAGAGGGAGAGGGAGAGGGAGAGGGAGAGGGAGAGGGAGAGGGAGAGGGAGAGGGAGAGGGAGAGGGAGAGGGAGAGGGAGAGGGAGAGGGAGAGGGAGAGGGAGAGGGAGAGGGAGAGGGAGAGGGAGAGGGAGAGGGAGAGGGAGAGGGAGAGGGAGAGGGAGAGGGAGAGGGAGAGAGAGAGGGAGAGGGAGAGGGAGAGGGAGAGGGAGAGGGAGAGGGAGAGAGAGAGGGAGAGGGAGAGGGAGAGGGAGAGGGAGAGGGAGAGGGAGAGGGAGAGGGAGAGGGAGAGGGAGAGGGAGAGAGAGAGGGAGAGGGAGAGGGAGAGGGAGAGGGAGAGAGAGAGGGAGAGGGAGAGGGAGAGGGAGAGAGGGAGAGAGAGAGGGAGACTGCGAGGATATAGAGAGGGAGAGGAGATAGAGGGAGAGAAAGAGAGGGAGAGGGATCTTCACTTAACAGAGAGTAACGGTAAATTAAATAAATGGTAAGAGAGAAATGGAGAATGTTATAGAGATTGAAGAAGAAAGTGATTGAGATGATTCAATGTGAGGAAGTTTTGACGATTGAAGAAAGAACAAAAAGGAGAGGGAGAGGGAGAGGGAGGGAGAGGGAGAGGGAGAGGGAGAGGGAGAGGGAGAGGGAGAGGGAGAGGGAGAGGGAGAGGGAGAGGGAGAGGGAGAGGGAGAGGGAGAGGGAGAGGGAGAGGGAGAGGGAGAGGGAGAGAAGGAGAGGGAGAGGGAGAGAAGGAGAGGGAGAGGGAGAGAGAAACTAGACTCATTGAAGAACATGTAGACCCCTTCATGAGAATGAACAATTCGATTACCTTCGTCCTTCTAAGTATAAAGACAACCACGTGGAGAAACACCTCTATCATACTTTCCTCTGTAACCCTCATAAAGTTATTATTACATATGATTTCTAGCGATATTTCGATATTTAATATGTTTCTATGTCATAATCATCTCCAATATCTCTTGAATAACAAATAATAAACTTCTCAATTTTCAATTTAAAGACCTTTATCAAGCACAAAACCATTGGGGGAAGGAATGGTTGCCACTAAAGGACTGATTTGTCTGGGCGTGCTGAGGTCATATACAAGGGGTACTTCTATCTTGAATAATTCTTCGTTTATCTTCTTCTGATCAGCTATTGAAGACGTTCTTCAGAATCAAAGCCGCTACACTTGATCCTTTTCGAATAGTGAATCATGAAACAGAATTCAGAAAGAAAGATAGATAGAGAAAACCCACGAAGTCCTCGCTCAATACTTCGTCAGCAATTGCTTGATGGAAGGCATACAACTCCTGACTTGCCTATGGTCTTCTAGGAGGGGATCCTTTTACGTTGTTGATGTTAATTCGGTGAGAGAAGAACAGACGAACGAGAGATGGACCGCTCACAACCGAGACAAACGCAAAGAATGTAAACTTCTATTTGATATCAATCATATTCGGATTTTACTCTTTGAACTATCATTTCATATCTCTTTTACACATAACAATTATATAATATAAATATATCTAATATATTATTTTGCAGTCTCCCATATAAGCATTTTTATTCCTCTGACCATTCTCGTGTCACAACGTCACATTACATCCATCTCATCTTTCTTATCCCAGGCGACATTTACTAATCGAAGTACACCATGCACCCACACCACGACACGATCTGATCGCCTTCATAGATAATGTACGTTTTAGGAATAATTGGGAGATGACAGAAAGACAGACACTCCCGTTGTGTATTGGTACCAGGATCTGTATGAAGTCACATGGACATCCCTTTTTCTTTCATGATTTGATGAAAGCGAGAAGGAGAGGGAGAAGGAGAGGGAGAAGGAGAGGGAGAGGGAGAGGGAGAGGGAGAAGGAGAGGGAGAAGGAGAGGGAGAGGAGTCTGTTGGTCGCAACAAAAGAATATCTTGAATCAGAGAAAGAGATGTCCATCTTTTCAGTTGTATTAGTCTTCTAATGAAATATTCACTAACTATATCTTATTCTTTCTCTTTTTTCTACTACAAACTTAATCGGGAAATGACATTTCTCTTCCTTTGACTGTCTATTCCAATACCCAAATGATTATTATTTCTTCAGTAACAGAATTAGCCAAAGTAGAAGTGGAAAGGCTGCTTACAGTACATATCTTATAATAGGGAACAAAATAAGATCAAAACATCAGAAAACAAAAAGATCAAAGATCAAAGACCAAACCTCTTAGCCGTATAAATCTCCAAAGCTTTCTCTTTTGTCTTCACATGTCGATTTTTGTTGAATCTTCGTATGAGAGTTGAGCCTTCGTTACCCATTTTATAGTCAAAAGATCGAAGATCAAAGATCAAGAAGAGAAAACAGCTTGGTATAGACGATTTGATCAGTGTTTCTGAAAATATGAAAGGTTTGATAATATAGGGAATGTAAAGGAAAATAATCGAAGACGAAGGTTAGAATAATATTGAAAATAATATTATGATGAATCTTAGAAAAGACAAGGAGGATGAAAACATTGACATCATTGAATTGAATTGAACGAATTATGATAACGAGAAAAGAGGAAGGTTCTTTTTTTTCTGTTTTTCAGCAAATTTCCGTGATCTTCAACTCAAAATAATGGATTGTTATCGTCGACCAAAGGAATGAAATAAAATTAGTCGAAGAAATATCAATGGTACTTGATTTAAATCCAAATCTGATATAATACACGAACAATAAGTAAGCTTGTAAATGAAAAGAAGAAGACTGGAGGGAAAAACGAGATTATAGACAGAAAGGGAGAGGTACAAACATGTGAGTTTACAACTTCGTAAAAAAGAATGAGCTCATTGAATATGATTATGATGATAACCATTGCTGATTGGATGAGGATAAAGAATGTTCATAGAGAGGAATCAATGGAATATAAGTGGAATGAAATATTAGAGAATGAGATTGGTTTTATATAACAGAAGAAGAAGAAATTGAGAAAGAGACTCCATTTCTAGTCTTCTGACACTGATACAGGAAACTAGTCAAGTTTATTCTATTCAACAAAATCACCATTTGAATCTCTCCCTCTTGGATCTCTCCCTCTCCCTCTTGAATCTCTCCATCTCCCTCTCACCCTCTCTCCCTCTCCTTCTCGGACTTCTTCAAAAAGGAGAGGGAGAAGATCTTCAAAATAAGACAACAACTAAACGCCGTGTAAGAGATTTACTTGAACGACAAAGAAAAGAGAATCAGAGAAGAAAAAGGGCAACATCTATACTACTTTCAATTGATTCTTGGTAAATGAAGTTGAAAACATCGAACTCGATTATCAACTCCATGAAAACAAAAGAAATTTCTCGAATTCGAAATTTTGAAATACCGTAATGCTTCGTTGCATTACACTCGACACGTGAACGCGCGTTGCATTTCCCTTTCGTACGAATTCATTCATTATTGATCGGTGGTTACGGTCTTACAGTATCCCCATCGACACTCAGTCAGGGTTTCAACTTGAAAAAACTAATATACTCCAGAATTTACACCGATGCACGTGTAGCGAAAACGCTCGCTCTTATCCGAGTAAGGAGGGGTCCAGAATAAGTACAGGAAAAAGTGCAAACACTTTCCAGACATCCCTAATAGTTCACCCTGACAGACTCCTGGGAATTTATAATAAATCCATTCGGTTTGGGATCCTATCATGAATTATATCTATGTATAGGTGAAAATTCTCAGATTGGTATTGGGCTGTATCCGATTTCAAGACTTTATATAAAGTTTGTCCCACTTGGACTTTTCTTTTTTTTAAGGGAAGTACCAAAATCCACGGAAGAGATTCTGAAATCGACAAATATGGAAATGCACTGTAGGTGAGGGATGCCACCCAAGTAGTCTCAAAAGTTGCTGCCTTCCAGAGACGGAAAATCGATAATTCGTTTGTACATTGCGCTATCGCAGGATAGACAAAAAGTGTATGCAACGTTTATTAGTTTCCCCCCCCTTGGCAAAAAATAGACTCGAACCAGTGGAGGGTCATGTACAAACAAATTAACAATTTTCCGGCTGTGGTAGGTCGACTCATTGCGGCATTTCCATATTTCGAATTTGAGAATTTTGTTTTTCGTTTTTCAAGTTTTTTTTTCAAATTTTGTATGACCTTCCTCAAAAAAGCGGAAGACCAACGGTTTTGTTATTCAACGGTACTTATGTATCGATCACGCATTATGGTTCGTTATCCCCATGCGTTCGGTGCAGAGATTTGCCCTTATTGTGCGTATAAAATGTACTTGCATAAGAAAATGACAAACAGTGCTAACGAACGGAAGTCACAATCGAGAGGAGGTCGAGATGTAGCCTTCTACATCTCGCCCCGCCTCTCGATTGTCTCTCCGCTGCCTCTCTCTACCCCGGCTGACCTTCGCCGCGCGCTATGTGATATATAAAAGAGATCGGCATAGTTTCTGAACCATGCAAAACAAGAAAGTCTCTTGTGGGAGTGGTTGGCTACTCTCGTACCAAATAAACAAGTGTATTTTATACGCTCAATAAAGGGAACCGATGTCATACACTCTACATCTTTAATATAATTTGTGATTTAAGATATAAGATATCTACAAAAATAAGAAATAAATAACTAGTCTCTCTTTTTTCATTAGAAACCATATACAAATGTTTAATGAAGCAGACTACAAATTGAGACAACAATCATGCACAATTATGTTAGTGAGAGTGAAGACAAATGGAAATATATAAAGATTTATTGGAAAAAAGTTTTGGAATAGAAAAAAATGAAACATTGACGAGAAAATGATAAGATCATATAATATGAAATCTACTTATAGTTAGATCTGGCTAATCATTATCACTTTCCTAAATGAATTCTCCCTCAACTTCATTATAATATAGGATTACTGTAAGGTTGTCTGAAACTTATAAGAGTTCACTTGAACAATGATAACCATCTTTACACAATCTCTTATTTCTGAAACCTACTGAAATACAAAATAATCTTAAAGGTGGACTCCCGCGAATATTTTCGTGAACAAACTGTGAAGACAGAAAGTTAGCAAAATTTATTCTACGCACAGTACACTATTTACTTTATGCTAATTCAGCTTATTGATCGCTAGAATCATGAATGAATCATGCTTGCAATCGCAGGCAAAGGCGCGCTTTTTGAAAATAAGAAAGTTCGGCAATAGGATTCGAACCCGCGACCATGCGCTATGTAGTCAGAAGTCATACCACTGCGCTAAGGGATTGATGACTGGTCACTGTATCTTATTGCATATCAATTGACACTTGCATAAGCGAGATACAAGAGATTTGCATGAACATTCGCGAGTCTCCACCTTTAAAATCATTAAATGTATCCATATTAACGTCTTCTACAATAGTGATTGAATAGAATAATGAATCAGGAAAAAAACAGAGAAGAGAGGAGTATTTTAGAATTTGATAAGGGAAGTGAATCATGTTCTGTAGATAAAGAGGATATTTTTAGATTGACTTGGATGGAGAGGGAGAGGGAGGTCTAAATATTTTGAAGATAGCTTTGGAATGGGATGAAAGTGAGGGTGGAGATGATACCCAAGGGAAGAAAGAAATTGATGAAGAGAATCTATGAGAAGAGTGAGAAGAGATGGATGGAGATGATTGAATATATTGTGTTGAGTATGTACTTACTCAAGATGTTCCATATGGAGAACCGTCAATTGAAAGATCCGTCAAATGGGATTGTGAACGACTAACGACCTAATTCACGGACGGATAATTAACGGATCGGAGCGATTTTATCATCAACAGATGTGGAGATATGAATGTGATTCGAAGAAATGGGAGAGAAACGAATTTATGTCTAATGTCATTTAATTCGTCATAATATAATCATGGGAACGGATATAAATTTCAGAATTTATCGATTTTTTAAATTCAAGAAAAAGTAATTTTGTTTTTGACATCGTTCTATAATAAAATAGGAATAATCCCATGGACACTTTGAATAACTTCTACCTATAGACTATTTCGTTACTGAGGGCCATTAGACAATTTGTTATGAGTGGGGTGTAGTACCATCATTATTGTTATTTTAGTATTATATGTATATAAAATGGATGAAATTTATTTTCCCATCAATTTTATGTGTATCTTGCTTATTCAATTTCAAATTTTCATCTGTACATTGTTTCTCGAGTTCATAATGTGGTTTTTTAATGAAACTTTCATGTTGAAAATTAGCGATTCAAAATATACAGTATTTTAGGATTGACCTTTTAATTGCTTTCTGAAACAATGAAATTTTTGTTCCAAGATGGATGGTCAAAAAAACTAATCGATATCACTAACACTTGAGATTAAGATTTTGAAAATAAAAAATGTTCATACCCAGAAGAATCAAATACACGGATTGTACTGTACTACATAGGAATAGATAGAGAATGATGACAAAAGATGAACGAGTCAGAGAATAACGTCAAAAGTTATAATTTCCATAATGGAAACCTTTATCAGAAAGGAAAATTCTACTGTACTAAAGCATTTCGCACTTTGTAGGAAGTAATGGTGTATGAGGTGGATATGAAGATCGTTCTACATAGAGACAATCTTTCTTTTTCTTTTTCTTCCTGATTATAGAAGACCCTCATAGTGGAAATTCACTCAAATGAATTAGGAATCTATGGATTCATTCTTGGTTTAACGTTATTATAATAACGATCAGTAATAATCGTATGAAATGCCACGCTAGACCATTACGTAATCATTTAGTTAATTAATGTCGTCCGCGTTTATTCGTTCTTTTCTTTTCTTGATATGATATATGAATATCAGAACAAACTAAATTATATAACTATTTATTTTTGTAGTTTGGTCATTCAAAATATGAGCTATAACGAAAAACTGGAATGGTCAAGACAGATATTGTTTGGTACATGAAGTACATAAATAGAGTATTTTTATATTCTTTGACACTTTCACTATATGCATCATTGAAGATCAGAGGAGTAAATAGCAAATTGAAGGGATCGAAAGATGGTCAAAATAAATTCACAATGGAATACAAAATAAACGACATCTCTTCCACGTTGTAGTGTGGCTTTGGCAGAATTTATTTCATTTTAAACTCTTCCTTTAATAAATAAATAAATAAAATGAAATTATGATTTCAAGATCGTTATATTTTTCTATTCAAGAAAAAAAAAGATATGGATTAATATTCCAAGAAATGTAAATTTGAGAAAGCGAATTTCTGAAAGATAATCATAACATATGGGGAAAACGAAGTGAAGAAGAATAATATCAATATGAATTATGGAGGAATTACTATAGGTATATTGAATGGAATGAATATTACATTTGAACTTTGTCTCAAATAAAGATTATAAGAAAGATTGAATGTATGTGTTAGTCTATGATTAATTAATGAATGTTTAATGACAAATGAGGAGAAGATTAAATGAGAACGAGTGGGGAAATGTTATTTTCTAAGAGCATAAAATAAAGAGGGAGGGGATTTTCAGATACGGTTAGATTAGGTTTCAAGACTCCTTCATAAGGTTTCCTAATGTTCATTGATTTGATGATGATTCTAGATTTAACGGTTAAATGAATTAAATAAAACGTATGAATATTGATTTACCGCTATTTTAAAAGCAGACATATGAAAACCTTGCAAAAAAACTTATTTGACCCTAAAGGTCGGAAAAACTCTTGTGCAAAACAATCCAAATCCCTTGAGAGCTAAGCAATAAATTATGGAAATAACTCCAAACAAGCACATAAACTTTGCAATATAAATAAAGTAATAAATAGACGAAGATGAGTGACCTTTAACTGATGATTGATATTATTCTTCATATGAAATACAAAGATCTAGACAGAGACAGACTCCATTTCATTCTCATTTGGGACAAAAAAAGGGAACAACAAAGAATTCAATAAGGTCTTAATGAATACATGGTAGAGACATACAATGTTTACTATCTCAAAACAATACAAATATGAGTAATTCCCCCCCCCCCCCTCCCCTCCTCTGGTTGACTCCGCCCACTTTGTATAATTAGAATAATCGTTCCATGTGAATAGAATGAATGAAGAATCAAAGAAGGGGATTGAGAGGGGATGAAGTCTACGCCTACGATAGAGATTGAAGAAGTTGAACGAGTTAATATGAGGGAGGTCAAGGATCACAAAGAGGATAGACAGATGAGGATTATATTCTATTTTCCATTCCATTAGTACTTATTGACACACATTTGTAAACCCGTAGAGACCATATAACTACTGACTGTTCACAAAGGAAACTCTTTCAATGATCTCTCCTTTCAAAGGAAAAGTTATAGAATATTGTGAGAAGTCAAATGATTAGAAATGATACATATAGAGAATGAATCTACCAATGACAGTATGTATTATATTCTAAGATGGAGGAAGAATAGTACAACATCTGATATCTTCTTGAACCCTCCCCCTCCTCCTCTGATATCCATCACGACGATGTTATCATATCAAACAGTTAACTCACGATAGAGTAGGAGGATACAAACACAAACAACAATCATCATCGTATTTGGAATGAACAGAAAAGACCCAATATTAGTCCATTTCTATCTGTCTAGAACCCATCCCCTTAGGCTATTCTGAATCTCTCCCTCTCCCTTTTATACCTCTTCTTCTCATTTTCATCATAATCTTCATTACAATATAACATGTCATTCCTATAAATGAGTCTTCTTTCTCTTTCTATTCTTGTCTTCCACGTGACCAATAAATGACTCACTGAAACATGATTTCTTTAATTTCTCCCTCTCCCTCTAGATTCTCTCCCTCTCCCTCTAGAATCTCTCCCTCTCCCTCTCCCTCTAGATTCTCTCCCTCGCCCTTTTCAATATCACGTCATCTCATCAGATCACTCTTCATTTCTTCAAACAAAACAACAAAACGTCAATATTGATCATTTTCTCTCGACAGGAAGAATGTGTTCATTTTTAATTTGTCTATGAACAGATTAAACCTTTTTTCACACAACTTTATCTTATCTTAGATGTGTCTTTAACTATTTACAAATATTCATATTCAAACAAATAAAAATGGATAAATAACAATTCTCCACTCAGGAATCTATTATTTTGTTCAAGGAATAAGATTATTTTGGAGTAATTATCTTGGCATTTACAAAATGTTATTGTAATTGAATATGCCTCAATTGATTGTAGTTGTTTTTAGTTGATTATGTATATTCCACATATTGATATCTTCTCAGAATCAGAAATAGAATAGGAGGTAATCTATCTTCTTCAACTATACGAATACAATATCCATTTCACTAATCTACTTTCCTTTTTATTCTTTGTTTATTCTCATATACTATTTAGATATTTGAAGAATGAACAAAATAGGAAGAAACAACATATGAAGGAAGGAAAGACCGTGTGAATAAAAAAGAGAAAGGGAAAAGAAAGATGATATGTTCCCTTGAGTGAAGGAAATACAATGAATAAACACAAATAGATATATACTAATAGAAGATAATAATGGATACAATCTAGTATTTACATATTATCTATAAATATATGTAAAAGTTCACGAAATATGCCTACTTTTTCGTTCCCGGATTTATTTGAAATTATTGCTAATAAACAAGACTAACATAAAATCTCTTTATCACTCTTATTACAAGCTAAAAATGTGAGCAAGTCAGAACGAAGAATTCCAAAAATGTTCTCTCAATAAAAGAAACGATGATATTCTCTTTGTTTTACAGACAAATTACAATCATGATAAAGTCAATCGATATAAGATTACTGTAGAATTAGGAATGAGATCTTAGATGGAAGAAACATTACCGTACTGAAGAAATGGAAGCAACCAATTGATATTTATTGAAAAAATACACCCGAATATACTCATAGCGATCTGAAATCATCCATAACTACAGTAATAAAGACAAGAACAAAAAGAATAAGATAATCGATAATTGCTCAAAATTACCGTACCTTATAAAAGTCTTATCCTTCAATTCAAACCAAGTCACTCTGGTTCCTCCTTCAGATAAAGCAGCTCCCATTTCTCTATCACGACTAATCTCAAAGTTCTCATATATCTCCGTACGTAGAATATCCTAAATTATCGATTGATTATTGATTAAATTTAAAATCTCCTCACCTCATGTATGTACATCTCATGTTCCATGTACGGATTGATCTGAACGAGACGTTGACGTTTTCCTATAAACAATTAAATAACAACATAACAACAAATATATTCAATTGTATTAGACTAAAGATCAACCATGAAACACGATATCATAAGGTCATTCACAACTATTACATCACTATATCACGGATCTCCTGTAAAAGTGTAGGAAAATAAGAACCTTTTTGCACAGAAAAAAATAATTTTCCTCCTTTTTTATTGAAAGTTGTCAGACAGGCCTAACTGATTGCGAAAACCACATTTTTAAATTTCGATTTTCGAAATTTGCATATTTATGCAATTTTTTTACTGTCAACTTCAATTGAATGTAACTCGCTTCGTTTTTGAGCAACCGTGTAAACCTTCTTTTCAATCGATTGCAAATGACCTCCTCTACAAATAAATCAACTAAGGCCGGAAATGCTGTTTTTCATGTATTATTGCAAGAAAACTGTTTTTTAGCACACAAAATGCGATTTTTCTCGACAATTTTCTCTAAAGGATAAGAGTTTTATTGCAGATTCGGATTCCCCGTCCTCAACTTGGGGTATCCTGATATATCTTTTAACCCAACTCTGTCCGCCCAATAGGGCTACTGTATATCGTCCGGGACTTAGTGCAATTTTATCTCAAATCACTTTTTTCGGTTGTAAATCAGCTCAAACTTATGCTAATGTACTTATGAGCATATCTAAACCCTGTAACTCGACCAACCTAACAAATTTTTCTTAGTGCTTCGAATTCTCCACAACCATCATTTTGAGATATGAATCGAAAACTGATTTTATTAACGATTCTTTGATTCTTTCGTGAAAGATCTTTTTTTATTATTCAATGTGACTTTCATTGTTCCCGTTTATCGTTTATTGATATTAGTTTATTGATCGTTAAGGACGAAGAAACTGTTTGAATCAAGAATATCCATGGAACCTTCGAAAAAGTCTGAAAAATCACTGTACAGTGTAGCCAAAAAGTCATGGGACACATTTTCAACTTTTTATAACTTTTGATCCAGGAAAGCAATCAAGTTGATCTTTTCAGTCAATGTACAGAATTTATCAAGGGATACAACCATGATGTGTTGGTGTGATTAAATGAGTTCACTGTTGCATAGTAATGATTCTATCGAAATACACTTTTTTGAAAAATTACATTTCTTTGGTGAAAGGCCCCGTTCGTCTGAAACACTGTGAGAGTGTAGACATATACTAGGGCTGCACAGTCAAACAATCCGGAATGGCTCTGACTCCGATTTCGAGCTGTAGCTTTGTTGCAAATTTGACCCCCAAAATTTATAACTCAGCTTCTAGATGTGCTAACGACCCGCTCTAAGTGCTGAAATGATGCCAGTGGCGAGTAATGTTTATCCCCAGATTACGGTAGTCAAAGCTCGACATTTGCGATCAGGACATAAAAAAAATTTTTTGAAGAAGTACTGAATTTGAGACCCTACCGTTCAGAGGGCGGGTCTTCTAAAAATATGGTTCCTGCGCAAGCAGCTTTGTAATGTATCATATATTTATTTCCCTTATTTTGGTTTAGTTCCGATTCCTTTTAGACCCGTAGCTAAAGTTATGCTGAGGTCTACTCGGTTTCAGTGATCAAAGATCAAAATACAAAGATCAAAGATCGAAGTTCAGCAATAGTATAAAAACTTTTGTGAACATCTCTAACATGCATAAGTGCTTTGAAAATAAAAGATTTCATCAATTGAGGACCGGGAACGAGAGAAGTGAGAGAGAAAGCACAAGAGCGCGCACCGAGTAAACCTCAGCATAACTTTAGCTACAGGTCTAAAAGGAAGCGGAACTAAACCAATATAAGGGAAATAAATATATGATACATTACAAAGCTGCTTGCGCAGGAACCATATTTTTAGAAGACCCGCCCTCTGAACGGTAGGGTCTCAAATTCAGTACTTCTTCAAAAAAATTATTTTATGCCCTGATGGCAAATGTCGAGCTTTGACTACCGTAATCTGGGGATAAACATTACTCGCCACTGGCATCATTTCAGCACTTAGAGTGGGTCGTTAGCACATCTAGAAGCTGAGTTATAAATTTTGGGGGTCAAATTTGCAACAAAGCTACAGCTCGAAATCGGAGTCCATTCCGGATTGTTTGACTGTGCAGCCCTAGTATATGTCTACACTCTCACAGTGTTTCAGACGAACAGGGCCTTTCACCAAAGAAATGTAATTTTTCAAAAAAGTGTATTTCGATAGAATCATTACTATGCAACAGTGAACTCATTTAATCACACCAACACATCATGGTTGTATCCCTTGATAAATTCTGTACATTGACTGGAAAGATCAGCTTGATTGCTTTCCTGGATCAAAAGTTATAAAAAGTTGAAAAAGTGTCCCATGACTTTTTGGCTACACTGTAGATCATATCATAGATGGCATCCGAAGTTATCACTCTCTCATCCTCGGCCACATCCACATCCAATCGATGGTTTAAAGTGAATTGAGAAAGAAAACATCATAATTCTTCTAAAATAACGAAAAAGCTGGTGTTTTTAAGTTGCATCAAGTCAGAAAGGAGAAAAATCGTTAATAAAATCAGTTTTCGATTCATATCTCAAAAATGATGGTTGTGGAGAATTCGAAGCACTAAGACAAATTTGTTAGGTTGGTGGAGTAACAGGGTTTAAATATGCTAATAAGTACATTAGCATAAGTTTGAGCTGATTTACAATCAAAAAGGTGATTTGAGAGAAAATTGCGCTAAGTCCAGGACGATATACAGTAGCCCTATTGGGCGGACAGAGTTGGTTTAAAAGATATATCAGGATACCCCAAGTTGAGGACGGGGAATCCGAATCTGCAATAAAACTCTTATCCTTTAGAGAAAATTGTCGAGAAAAATCGCATTTTGTGTGCTAAAAAAGAGTTTTCTTGCAATAATACATGAAAGACAGCATTTCCGGCCATATCCTTAGTTGATTTATTTGTAGAGGAGGTCATTTGCAATCGATTGAAAAGAAGGTTTACACGGTTGCTCAAAAACGAAGCGAGTTACATTCAATTGAAGTTGACAGTAAAAAAATTGCATAAATATGCAAATTTCGAAAACCGAAATTTAAAAATGTGGTTTTCGCAATAAATTAGGCCTGTCTAACAACTATCAATAAAAAAGGAGGAAAATTATTTTTTTCTGTGCAATCGCTTCATACACTTTTACAGGAGATCCGTGATATTTCATTGAATCAACGATAATAAATATGCCCAATGATTTGGCCTACCGAACTAATACCGTATACCGTACCTTGTTCATTATCGAATACAGCAATAGCCATTGTGGTAGCACTATTCATAGTGAATACTTTCTTGAATTCAATGATCTGTCCTGGTTCAATCACTGCAGCCATTGTTGAATCATCATCTATCTATAACACAGAGACTATATCATTTCATTTCAGATACTTATCTACCATATTCCATTGTAATTCGATATCATATTCTACCGTAACCATCTATCCTACCGTATCCATACCTGTATTCCCAATGGTTGCATCATAGATCCTCCTCCTCCTCCCACAGATGGAGATATAGATGGATTATATGTAGATGGATGAATTCTTCTTCTTTCATTATTCTCTATTTCTTCATCTACTTCCATTCCATATTCACCACCAATCAAACTCACTGACATTATACGATCTCCACTCTGAATATTAATCAACCAATCAATAATCTATTTCAGTGATGCTCTTTCAATATCCAAGACTATTTTAAACGCGTGCGGGTAGCCACACTTCGAGACAAAATTTCGTGTGGGCAATGGAAAAATAATGAACTTTCAATGAAAACCGTCAATTTATGGTCACATTTTGCGTGTTGGTAGATATAAACTTCAAAATATAGCTCACAGGATATGCCACGTGAGCCAGAGACCACATCTCATCTATTTCATTTATCCATCGATAGTGCAAACTTGTCAACTACTAATACAATAAGATATAGTACCTCAGAATGTTTAATCTTGAGTGTAGTTTGTAGTCTGTTCCTCTTATCCATATCAGTGACATCATCAGAAACAGGGAACAATGTTCTCAACCATATTCCATTTGGACTCCATGTTGCAATCGATATGACCTCCCTGATTGATTCATTTCGTTACAGTATCTACACACAAAGTCGACTAAATAATCCCCTTCTGTATTATACCGTTAAAGTAGTAATCATTGCTACACTCACTTGAGTAACTTCTCCGTGTTGCATTCCTTCAATCGATGATGATAGGCTACCGTATTCTCCGCCGAATCTTTCGTGTCGAGACGAGCCCATCTGAGAACATAATATTGATTAATTGGATAGATGATTTCAATAAATCGATAAATTAATTTATAATCAATAATCCTCACTTCCATCTTCTAATTGAACCTTCTTCAATCGATTCACTTCCTTCATCATGAAGAAGTTCATGAGCCCATCTCTGAACAACAACAAATTAACCTTTTTTGCATTTTAAAATTCATCAATAAATCAATATTTACTCACAAATACGAAAGGATTCATTGCAGCTTTGGTGAGACAAGTGTGGACATTATTGATTGACTTGACCACTGCTGAGATTGCATCGGGTACGGTAGTTGTCGTGATAGGACCTATAATACAACACGAATCAGATACTGTATTCACATCACTGTAGAGGATTTATATGGAGTTTCTTTCTATCACTTTTCATCAGCAACTATTCCGAGAAAAAACATAAAATGGCTTATCATTCAATACAATACAATTTATAAAAAAACAAGCAAAAACAACGGAAAAGTCAATACACTATACTCATTTCTGTGTGATTATTTACATAATGAAATTAAATATTAATTCATACCTTCATCCATATTCTTCCTTAATAATCTTTGTACATTCTCTGGTAGAGGTTTACCAGAAACGAAGAAATGAACCACCTATAATCAATATTTTATTAGCTGTCACAATACTGTATTCAAATATTGTTTCGACTGTGGTTTTTATTAGACTGGACATCAAGGAATCAATATATCAATCCCAGTTGCCGTATCCTCCAAACTACCGTACCTTATCGACATCATATATTTCATTTCCATCAGTCTTCTTCATCTTTGGATATTGTCCCTTTCCAGCCACATAATCCTTTGCCAACTGCTTCAACTTGTTCTTCACTACAATTTAAATTACTTGAAACATATCATAATCATCAATCGATATGTATCTACCACTCAGAACGACTACCGTACCCCAATCATCTATCGTACCTGTCTCAGGACTACTTGCGTACTTTGCCATACTTCTTCTTCCTCTTTCTTGTACAGTTTCTGATCTACCAATCGATAATTCATTGGGAGTATCACTGGAGTGATCATTGGGAATAATGGGAGTTTGTGCACTTCTAGCTAATGCAGCTGCATTGTTATGAGATCGAGTATTAGTAGCTGGTCCATCTAATAATGATGATATAATAGGGGTAATTGAAGTAGATGATGATGATGGATGAATAGATGATGTAGAAGGTGGAATAGAAATATCTGATGGTAATGGACGGAGTCGAGTCTCCTTCTTTGATTTATTGGGACAATTCATTCCAAGATGAACATATTGACTGAAATGAATAAGAATCAGGGCATACTCGGTTATTTACTCAAAACGTACGGTACACATTATTACGAACTGCAAAAGATACCGTAACCTAGGGAATAACTTACACTTGAGCATGGAAGTCAGCTTGTTGTTGCTCACGATGTTTCAATCGTTTCGTAACCATTGATTGACGATAAAAATACTGAATGAGAAGGAATTATTGATTATTCACTCGAGTAAAGTATAGCATACTACATCTCAAAATAACCATCCAAACAACAAGCAACTTTACCAACAAGAAATGGAAAATTCTCTATTTTTTCAATCAATAAATGTATACCGTACCCTATCTCTGGTGAGTATATTATAGGGTATAGGTCCCTTCTGTTTAGCTGTCTTCAACCATTCATCGATCATCATTGAATCGTCAGGAAGAGCACGAAGAACATTCAGATCCTATATCGAATACAATATTGTATAATTCATATTTTTTTCATTTATGATGAAGACTAACTACAACAGTGTTGGGGGAACACTATGAAAACTGAGCGAAACACAATATCACCAGGACATCTCAGTTTAGCGAAAACTAATTAAACTCACATAAAATGTTTTAAATAATCAATAAATAAGGATGGTTACCTCATCATCAGGTACATAATCTTCATCAAGGATAAAGTTTCCTTCGAAGAGAAGTTGACGAAACTCATCTTGATATTCAGGAGTCACAAACGTATTCAGAATATACTGTAATTGAAAGGTATATTATCGATCTATAATATATTACTGAATCATTTTCATAACAGTTGATGTACAAGATTTTACCATAGAAGACGCTTTGTAAAACTATTGCAAAATTGAAATACTTACAACCATGAGCTCAGATACGTAGAACTTGCGACAGTTTCGCACTGCCATCACCTTAATTGATAGTACAATAAATATCCAGATTGAAGAACATTCAATGAATACCTGTTTCTTCGTAAGTTTAAGAATAGGATTGAGAAGAGAAAGCCATCTACCAATCTGACCTATCTCGTACCTTCAATACATTCATTATCAATAACAAGATTTCAATAATCATTCTTTATCAACTAGCATGATGAAATTTAAAAAAGTAACGTTTAACATCAATAGATATGCTATACAGTATCTATTTATTTATTTATCCTCACTAACCCATTGATCTCAGCACAAACAACCAATTGTCTGAGTACCATAGTCAATTGATGCATCGGTTCCACATTCAGACTCCTACAAATATACTATTCTTCTACTATATTTTGAATTTCACAATACATCTCACTATCTCATCCTATTCGATATTAACAATTCAATAACTACGAACGCAAAAATTTTAATAGTAAAATTATAATAACTATTGATGATATAAGATGGGTTTACTTGAAGAAATGTGAATCAAGTTGAAATGATTGTCGTTGTGTATATTGTAATCCATTCTCAGATGATATTTCATCTCCTTCATTCATTCTCAATTCTTCACAATCACCAAGAAGAAGACTACTGCAAACGATCACTAATTATTAAATCAATAATTGAGAATTCAACCAGGTAAAATCAATAATGTCAAAATAAATGGATAATTCATACTGACAGTGGATCAATAACATCATCGAATACAAGTCTTGCTTCATCTTCAAATCTCGATAATTGATGGGTCAAGGCAAAGACTGATGACATTAGAGTTGATCTCGTTCGTTCAATCAATTCACTGTAACAAATCAATCAATAATAAGATAGAACTACAGTATGCTGAAAGACAATCGTAACGAGAAAGAGTTGGCGTACGCATTTTCTTTGGTGAAGAATCCTCGAATGAATATGGCTCCATCAGTTCCCAATTTCTTATCAACCCATTGAAATAATGTATCCGATGATACCCCTCAATATTATTATATTAACTTTAATCTCATCAATATACTCAATACATGAACCCACAAAAAACAAAACAAAAAAAGTAAAAGAATCATCTCAAATGTTTCGACATACCAGCAAGAATCTGTGATATCAATGCTTCTCCAAAGGCGAAACCACAACCGCTGAATCGATTATTCAACTTCTATAAATGAACATAATACAGTAACCATAGTAGTTTCATCGAATGAAAATCAATAAGTCCAACCTGACTCTCATTCTTCCACGATGTAGACAACATATCATACTGCTCTATCAATGTCAGTAGATCAATATACATACGAACGAATCTAGAATCAATCAATAATCAATCAATCATAATTGATATCTACCGTATACCTTTCAGTCATTAACCATAATCGATCACCCAATAGTTTCATGACAGTTAATTCAATACCAACTATTTGATTATGACGTTCTCCTTTGGATGAAGTCAACTGAAAGAGAAAATAAAGATCAATTAAATCAGTTGATGATACCCTTCAATAGTGTACTACCGTACCTTCTCAACATGAGGTCCAGCTCCTTGATGAGTACCGTATGTATTCCCTGTTCGAATGGGTACCGTACCCGCACCTCCAGAGTACAATACAATCAGTTCGTGATTCTCTCCTAGAATGAATAAATAGGAATACTGTAGATGTACGTAAGTATAATTTACCTTGTACATTGATGTGTGCATCGCATATAGAGAGAACAGCCACTCCGAATTTCTCTGAAAACAATCAATTAAACAATCAATAAATCAATAATTGATCGATAACGTACCCATCATGTAATCGTTGAAGTTTAGATTAGCCACGCACATTACACCACCCAACATAACAATCTGTAAACAATCAATAATTCATAGAGTACTGTATATCCATAAATGGATCAATAGTACTTACAATATCTTCTTCAAGAATGACAGTAAGTACAGTCTGATAGAGTGATCGAGGATAGATTACGGTATCTAATTCAAGAGCATGATATACTGTCTCCAATACTCTTTCTTCTTTTGGTTCATCACAACTCGCCTGAATACGGTACTATGATCTTTGATCTCAATAAATATCTTTTTGATCTTTGTTCATAATAACAAACATACCAATGCATAATTATCTTCGTCCTCTAATCGACTGGATCCATCGAATTCAACATCCGTCTCGTCTTAATATGGTTAAATCAATCAATATTCATCTAGTACAGTATACCTGGAGAGAGTGATTGCCACGTCATCTTCACGATGGGAGCGCGTAGAGACCAAGTGAAACGAAGCTGTACAGTATTATAGCTCAATCAACTGAGTCTCAGACGATATTTAACAATTCCAATAGATATATTCTCTATTTATTAGATAATATAGTACTAACAATTCCAGCTTCAGCATCAATCATATGATAGTGTCCATTATTCATTCCAATAGAAAGAATCATTCCATCTGGTGACCATGCAAGACATGAAGGTGATGCTGCTGAGAATGACAATCATATACACAATATTATTATTATTACAATATATTAGCGCACAACCGTACATTATAAAATACCGTTAAAACGGAAATGAGACAGAAAAGATATATATCTCTGACCTCAATCCACCAGGTGGAATTCAATTTCAAAAAGAGAATAGAATATTCTCACCTTTCTTCTCTCCATCCTTCGCAAACGGAAAATCATGAATGATCTTCTCTTCAGAATTGACATTCAACTGAAATTAATCGATATTCCATCGTAATAATTCATTTTACGCACAAAAATTCATTCATGCCCTTATTCATATCACCCTACTCACTATATTTGATGGAATAAAGAAATGAATAAATTAATCGTAAGATATCTACACTTCCTCTTTCATATAATTAATTATCTAACCTTCCAAGTAGTCTTCCATCCTTGTCTCTTCAGACATACTTCACCTTTATCAGATACAAGAGCAAGTAGATCCATTCGAGGATTCCATCCCATTAAATGAACCTCAAACATTCAAATATCTTTATATTGAGTGGATAAGAAATATCGTTCTCTTCTTTTTTTATCTTTCAAAATATGATCACATCAATCCCATATCATTCAGAGATATGATGAGTCTACAATAACTCCTGATCCATCTCTCTATCTCCTGTATTCATTCTCTTCTTACCTTGAATGGTGCTCGATACATCTTCTTATTAGACATAAGATCAACTGGATGAGCAACCCAATGAACTCTTCTACTTGTTGGTGATTGACCACGTTTATCTACCTTAACTTACGATACTTAGTTTTCATTTAGTAACTTAGGTTCCTAGTCAATGGCATAGTGTACTCTTTGTAAGAGAACAACGAAATAGTGTGTTGAATGAAGAGAACTAAGACATAAAAGATACATAGACAGTACACTCACATGAGGCTTTTCATTCGTATCCATATTATTCACTCTTCTCACTGATCTTCTCATAGTAACCGATTGAGGTGATTCAGAGTTTGAATTACTCGAATTACTCACGTCTTCTGTAATCGATCAATAAATAAAGATCTATGTACACTAATCATAATTCAATTCAAGAGCAATCGATACTCGTCAGAGTACTGTAAATATATATCTAAATCAATCAATAATGACCATTTTCATCTCCCAACATCATCTTCGGTCGTTTCTTTGGCGACGCCGTTGTCTTATTTCGACTTCCGCTCTTACGCGGAGATGGACGCATTCGATGGAGGATACTGTAACTGAATAAGAATCAATCGATCGATGGAGGATACTGTAACTGAATAAGAATCAATCGATCGATGGAGGATACTGTAACTGAATAAGAATCAATCAATCGATATTAGTCCACTACTGTAACAATAAGATACGGTATATTCGGTATGAATACCGATCAATGTTAATTCAAACAATATAACTTGAAAAAATGAGCTTTATCATCGAGGAAGAGTACAAACTACAAAACACGTTCGAGTACTGTAAAGCTTGAGAGATAACAGGGATATGCTAAAACTCCGTAAATTATGATTGTAAATTGCACCTGATAAATTATTATTATGGATATGTCGTGGATTATTGATTACATGAAAATAGGAGATCAAGTGCAAAAAGAACGAGATCAAAGATCAAAGATCACCAAATATATCAGGAACCGTCTCAGCCATTTCTGCATCGTCTTCTTCAGGAATGGGAGCGGGAATAGAAGATGAAGCAGATTCTACCGTATTCTCTTTCTTGAGGGGTACTGTATCTACAGTAGTTTCAGTCTCCATTGATTCTACCGTATCCATTGAATCTGATGGAGTCTTCTCTTGGGCCTTACGACGAGCTGCTGCCTGATAACAATATTAATTAGTTCAATATCGAAAAAGGACGGATCGTATCGATAGAATAACATGAATATCCCTCCTATAAGTATTAATAGAATGATTGATAATAATGAAACCTTATTTGCTCTGATCTCCCTTGTACGTGCTTTAGCCTCTTGATCCACTCGATTCTTCTCATAAAGAAGTTGACCAATCTATAATAGGATCAAATTGATTATGAACCAATGGATTGAGTAGACAACGTTGGATAAGCATGTTAGAAGGGGAGGTAAACTAGGATTAGTAAGAATCTTATTATCACTACAATACATGTTGGCTTTTCAATCGATATCTTGAGATCTACAGTATCCTCCACCTACCGTACCTGATTACTGGTACGTCTATCAACAGTTCGACCGGATTGTTTCTCCACTCTTCTAATGAATGAACGTAGTTGAGTTAGAATGATTGCATCATCGGGTCGATCAAGTCTCAACTGGATAACATATTGAAATATTGATTGATTCATCAAAAACAACGTAAAAACATCTTTCTATTATTTCCAATTGATTAGAATACTTTATATAAGTGTTTCCTACTCTCTATCATATCAATTTCATCCAATATCATACCGTTGTTTTGATGGCTGTAGCTGATTGAATGAACTTCGATCTCGTCTTCTCTTCACATACCCTCAGGGCATCCATTGTCAGACATTCATTCAGTAAAGTGAATGTACTTCGATGATTACGTTTATGACGAAGCTGAATCAATCGATAATCAATATTGATTGACCACGTTCAAAGACCGTAGTCCTTTGTCCCATAGTCAAATAATCTATAATTACCTAGTATTTTTTTTAATTTTCAAATATAAGTCTTGTAGTCAAATCAAGTATGCTAATTGATTCTGCGAATCTGTTCAGACAAAAAATAAAGAAGTAGAAAACGAACTTGATTATATTGTGCGAAAACATCGAGCATCGTATCAGCCAGAATAGACATATATACTCGTTTAGTCTCATATGGATCATTATCAATGAAGAATGAATCCTTAATCGATTGATCGATAATTGTATAATTGATAAAAATAGAGAATACATAAGTGAGGAACAGAAAGACAAATTTATCAGTTTCTTTCTTACAAGGGAATCCCCGGAGGCCACACTCACCGATCTTGACAAAATTTTTACTTGTGGTGAACCTCATATAGGGATGAGGTTTAGCGGTGTCGGTAGCTGCTTATCAATTTTTTGAAATTTTAAAATTCATTTTTAAGATCGACCAAAAAAATGGGCGGTGCGCGCAGTGTGCACATAGAGATTACACACCACTCATTATCGCAAGTTCATTTTGACAGTGAAACAGATGTGTCGGTGGTGTAGTGTTTAGCTTCATGCTTTGAGGTCGGTAGGTAGTATGTTCAATCCCTTCTGCGCTTTAGTCTTTTGCAAGGACTTGTAAATTCCACAAGCAATTTTTGTCAGCACATTCAAAATTGATTTTTGAAAAAAATTTTGAATATTTATTTACATTGTGTATAGTAAAAGTTATCAAACAATAAAAATGGAATATTAAAAATAGTGATATTATGCAATAAAATGATTCTAGATCACACAATGCACATTTAATGAATGGGAGATTTAAACAGTTAGGAGTTGAACAGCGATGAGAAAGCGAAGACAGGAACAGTGCCTGCACGGGTGAGAGAAATGGAGCAGGGCCAGTAATAGGGGGGGGGGGGGGTCGATTCGGCAACGATCGTTTCGACAACGGATCATAAATCGGTTGGGGGGTGGCGTATAGCAACCAAAGTTACATCGTGGTTATTAGTGGGAGTATACGGTATTGTGCTACCGTAACCGCCAGGAATCGCGAACTGACTTTTTTCAGTCGACCCATGACCCGGGGTTCATGGTTGAAAATGGCCGAAGTCGGAAAAATCATGATGGCCCGCGATCAAATACTAGTTGCCATTATATCAATAGTGAGCCAACTTTTCTCTTTATGGATACCGTAACCCGAACTACCGTAATCTAGCTACCGTACCCTACAATATTATAGCGAAATTCACGGCAAATCCCTGTTTGATTACGGTAGTACGGGTTACGGTATCCATAAAGGAAAAAGTTGGCTCGCTATTGATATACTGGCAACTTGTATTTGGTCTCGGAGTATCATAAATTTTTCGACTTCGGCCATTTTCAACCATGAACCCTGGGTCATGGGTCGACTGAAAAAAGTCAGTTCGCGATTCCTGACGGTTACGGTAGCACAATACCGTATACTCCCACTAATAACAACGATGCAACGTTGGTTGCTATACGCCACCCCCAACCGATTTATGATACGTTGTGAAAACGATCGTTGGCAAATCGATCGTCCCCACAGTAATAGGGGGGGGGGGGCGATCGATTCGGCAACGGATCATAAATCGGTTGGGAGATGACCTGTGGCAACAAAAGTTGCACCATTTTTATCAGTAGGAGTGTACGGTATTGGACTACCGTAATCGTCGGGAATCGCGAACTGATTTTTTCAGTCGACCCATGGGTTCATGGTTGAAATTTGCCGAAGTCGAAAAATTCATGATGCTCCGAGATCAAATACTGGTTGTCGTTATATCATTAGTGAGTCAACTTTTATCTTTCAGGATACCGTAACCCGAACTACCGTAATCAAACCGCGTTTTGCCGTGAACTTCGCTATAATATTGTAGGGTACAGCAGCTAGAATACGGTAGTTCGGGTTACGGTATCCATAAAGGTAAAAGTTGGCTCATTATTGATATAATGGCAACTATTATAGTATTTGGTCTCGGAGCGTCATGAATTTTTCGACTTCGGTAAATTTCAACCATGAACCATGTTCGACTGAAAAAATCAGTTCGCGATTCCCGACGGTTACGGTAGTCCAATACCGTACACTCCTACTGATAACAATCGTGCAACTTTTCTTGCTACCGGCCATCTCCCAACCGATTTATGATCCGTTGTCGAAACGATCGTTGCCGAATCGACCCCCCCCCCTATTACTGGCCCTGCTCCATTTCTCTCACCCGTGCAGGCACTGTTCCTGTCTTCGCTTTCTCATCGCTGTTCAACTCCTAACTGTTTAAATCTCCCATTCATTAAATGTGCATTGTGTGATCTAGAATCATTTTATTGCAGAATATCACTATTTTTAAAATTCCATTTTTATTGTTTGATAACTTTTACTATACACAATGTAAATAAATATTCAAAATTTTTTTTCAAAAATCAATTTTGAATGTGCTGACAAAAATTGCTTGTGGAATTTACAAGTCCTTGCAAAAGACTAAAGCGCAGAAGGGATTGAACATACTACCTACCGACCTCAAAGCATGAAGCTAAACACTACACCACCGACACATCTGTTTAACTGTCAAAATGAACTTGCGATATTGAGTGGTGTGTAATCTCTATGTGCACACTGCGCGCACCGCCCATTTTTTTGGTCGATCTTAAAAATGAATTTTAAAATTTCAAAAAATTGATAAGCAGCTACCGACACCGCTAAACCTCATCCCTATATGAGGTTCACCACAAGTAAAAATTTTGTCAAGATCGGTGAGTGTGGCCTCCGGGGATTCCCTTGTTAGAGCGAATAATGAATATTAAAAAAGAAATGAATCTCACAGGAGTACATTCAGCTCGTTCACTTGTATGTATAAAGTATGATGATCCTATAGCCAATAATAACTCTGTATGAGCACATCTATAATGATACACATTGTCCATAAGATCGAACAGAATCACCGTCTCTCAGTAAGAATAAAATTAATATGAATACATTTTAATGCATTGTCAAGATAGAGAGAGAATATTCAAAAACTGAAATCAATAATTAACCAATAGGGGTAAACTAACCCAGTTGCTTTCAAACAAGCAATCCATCTTTGTACCTCAGATGGTTCAGATGTGAGAGTTGGGGTGAGATTGAACAGAGGTTCAATCAAATCATTTGGAGTATCACATGAGGATAGGATCTATAATATAATCATATCAATACGATACACTCTAATACTCTCAATCGACTAGTCCATTGAATGAACAAAGACATTGAACAACCAATGAAACTAGAAATAACCATGTTTGCATGGATAAGTAGACCCAACAACAAAATCACTTCAGACAACGCAATGCCGCGCACTTTCTCATTCTATAATCTACACGAATCAACTCACATTTCTACATAGAGCGTGCGCGGCATCTTTCAGATCATCATCAGATACACAATCGAGGAAGATTGTGGCTACTGCGAAGAGGAGATTGCATCTGTAATCAATACATATCATAATATAATCTGATCAATATCAACTACCGTAACCGAAACTCAATCAATCTACCGTAACCCACCTATCATCGATGTGCAATGGTCTTAGATTGCATACTGATAGAAGAGTCAATGTTCTTGTTATCTGATATACAGTCCATTTGAGATTATTGATTGACTGAAATGAGATGAATCAATCGATAACTACCGTAATGGATCAATAATTGGTAACTTACAGAAGGAGCGAGTGGTAGTTGAGATGAAGATACAAGTCGAAGTTTGAGATAATTCTCAGCATCAGGATAGAATTCTCCACGAGGAAGAAGAGAAGTAATGGAACATTGACCGGCACGAGCTAACCATGCTAGACACTTAATAGAATTATAATATCATTCATATTATTAATCTACTAATTAATATTATAGCCATTTCGCTGGAGTAATTATTGCAGACACGAATGACTTGTAATGCAAACACCGCTAAACCCAAAATCAACAGGTATACGATTCGACATTCAGACGAGAAGAGATTAACTACGAGGATGAAATACATATGATGGACTTTTATAATATGATGCTCACATTATTAATAGTAGGAGCATCAAAGTCGATAGCATCAACATCTTCATTTTGTATTCTTCTCTTTCGAATAGAAGAAACTGCACGATGATACATTGAATCCAATGGAAATGATGATGATGACAGAAGAACTAACTGAGAAAAAGATTTATTGTTTAAATTAATATTTATTTAATTCCTGATGCAAATGAAAAATGAGAAGAAACGATGAAATAGAAACAGATGAATTACTGTTTCTGATAGAGTTTATCTGTCTCATTTCATGTTGTATCCAATTTAACCCTTCTAATACGACTACAATTGAAACATTTACAATACCTCTGCTTGAGAGTAAGTTCCTCTGAGCAGTGAGAGATCTTCTTCTCGTGTAAGGACGTGATCTACAAATCGATCGATTATCTACCGTAATCAAAGACAAATCAATCACTATTGATACTCACTGAGCATATTCGTTCCGAATACCGACTTATCCCTCCTATACGACGTGTTTAGAGTACACTTGTCCTGAAACGATAAGAAAGATTACTGTAACTAATAATTGAATCAATCAATAATACTCACTCTCGAGATATCGTTAACGAATGAAGATGACAAGAACTGTTCTGCTCCTTGAAGTGCCGATTGGAGTCCACCAAAGTCAGTAGCTCCTGTCACTGCCTGATGAACTGTCCTACAATGAATAACAAGGTTACGGTAACGATTGGATTGCGGTAAATGATTTATGTTCTACTCACCGAACACCCGCCTCATCATCGAAACTGCCATCTGAATTTAAATGATAGGTAATCAATAATCGACGAGATACTGTAATTGCTTACTCTGAATCGATAATCTATTCATTGGAATTCCTGGTGATAGTTGAGACAATGATAGAGAGTCCGTTGTATCAAGATGAAGAGACGATAGAGAATCACTATCCATCACTAAATATTAAGATTATTGATTGATAGTCAGGAACACAGCCATGTAAAAAATCTTTGCAACAAAATCAATAATTTCTTTCTATTATTTCTTCTTTATTCGAATATCTTTCATGTATTCCTTCAATTGCAATGCTTAACTATATGTAATAAATCAATAGATATTTTCAATAAAATGAATAATAAACAGACTAGGAGATTCGAGTGGATTGGTGAAGACTTGCTTCATGATACGAAGTGGATCAACCTGTGTAAGAAAACGTTTCAATAAAAATCATTGCTCAATCCACCAGACAAAGTTATGAAAACAAATTCATATAAACTGCAGATGAAACGGTCCCAACCAAATAAATACGAAATGAATCATAAAATCGATAATGAACCTTTTTCGGATCGATAATCATATTATCTCCACTCTGTTCAATAGGTCCAGGACTGTCACGTTTACCTTTCAGCATTGCTAACTAAAATAATACCGATTATCGATTGAATCGATCAATTAGAACGTACTCTCTTATTCTGAGCTTTCTTTCCTTGTACAGTCTTATCATCTGTCGATCTAAATCATACAATCAGGGTACGGTAATCGATGGCCACAATATCGATCGGAAAGACTTACTCAGATACAACTTCTTCATCCTTGACTACATCTGCTTTGGCCGCCTTCTTGGGTGGCATACTGTAGCAATCAATCGATAACTAGCAACTATCAAGACTTTAGATAGATACCGCGATGTCAACACGTTTATACATAAATCAATATTCAACAATAGAATGTAATTTTATCGACCCCTGAGAAAAAAGCAACAATTTATTATAACAATTGAAACGAAATCAAACATCATTAGAAACACTGTAGAAGGTTTTGTATGATTCAATCAATCAATACCAACAAAACTACCGTAATCCATGGAGTAGAGCTTTGACTATATTTTCATGTCTATTCTCAGCAATCGATATCATAGTTGTCAATAGATCATCAGAACATTGTCCACTCGTTCGAAGTGATAGAATACATTGATTATTAGAATCATTCGATGACGTCACATCTCTTCCAATTACTATAGTACATTCAGATTTGCATAGTGCACGAGCATCAAGAGGAGGATCAGCAAGAAGATGAGACTAGAAGTAGGGAAATAAGAATCGAATCGTTAGATTTCATCTACATCATTAATAATGAAGTGAAACATAAAAACAACAAGCTAAATTGTAAGAAATCCATGACTTTCATGGATTAGATGGAGGAATAAATAACCTTTCCATCTTCATCTATATAAATCATGAATGTGCTTGCAACTGGAAAGGCAGACAACTTGACTGGCAACCAGAGAGACTCATCTTTCTAAAAATGATATTCAATGATTCAACAAAATCAATAATGATCATCAATATACCGTACCTCAATGGTGATCTCTGAGGGATCGATAGGAGCTTCATCATCTCTAGCATGAGCAAGATGTACTACAGGCAATCGAGCATCGGTTAATGCCGCCAGAAGGGCGCCAACTACCGCTGCCCCCAGATCACCCTCACTATGGAGAATCTGAAGAATGAGATATGGACATGATTTCAATCGATCGAAAAATATACATTAAATTATCACAATTAAACAATAAATAAAAAAGAATGAAGAAGTACTGAATCAATAATACAATAAAGATACCGTACCCTGAATCTCGCTTCGAGACGCCATTCAAGTCGATCATCAGAACAGATAAGTGCACTTTTATGGAAGAATGCTTCACGTCGAATAAGTTCATCGAGTAATGAATGAACAGATGAAAGGGCTGACTACAATAAACATAAATAAATATGGATTATTATCTCTATCACAAAAATTCCACATTCAATACAACATAAATTCATCTTTTGTCCGGATATAATGCATGAACTAATTGTCAAGAGCTAATAGTGCTCCTGTAAACTATTTGAAACACGAATCTCACTGGTTCTATAAGTTGACTTGATTCAAACAAGGGTATTGCATAACCACGAATATTTAAGGTTTCTCGTAAACAAATAAAGTAAGAGTATGACGATATTCGAATTGTCTTTAAATAATTCAATATACCGATTACCTTATCACTATTATCATCAGAGGTCTCAAATTGAATAGTGAGTGATGGTTGAGTTGATAGAGGTGAGAGTGTACCATGTAATGAACACACTACAGTTACTCCTCCTTGACGAACAAGAGCTGATCCTGATGGAACTCCGCCCACTACACCACGCTCAAAATCAATACTTGTTATGATCTGTCAGATTACGGTATATCATACCTTGAATGAGAATGGTTTGAATTTATTGATTGGCCGTCCATCAGTGAAAACTCCATTCGAGATGAACTTACTGTAGTAGAGGGCGGGATCGACCAACTTTAGTAATTCTACCGAACTCATACCGAAACAAATGAATACAGTAATCATTATATCAAATGTCGAGATCAATAGATATATTGTACCGTAATATAACAGAATTTGATGATCATCTATCCATATGTGATTAGCAAATGATTTATTACATATAGCAATGTATCACAATTAAAGAACGAAATGAAAGATATTCGAATAGAGAATATTATAAAAGATCAGAGATCAATGATCAACGGAAACACATACGGGATAAAACGGCAGAGTTGAGACTACAGCACACTATATAACATCATATAAATAAATACACCATAAATGAAATGACCCGTGTACCGTATTGCTGATGAGTACGGTAGTTGGCATAGATTACGGTAGACTACCGTAATCCTCTCAGAAACTCTCATCATCTTCCCCATCTGATACGGCCATAGGCTCTTCTTCCAGATTATCTTCCGCTCTGTAAAATGTTATCAATATATCAATAGAAATCAATATTACAATTTTAAAATTTAAAAAAAAAAACATACAAAGAGACGTCAGCGACAAGATCGAGTCTTCTCATTGTAGGAGTAATGGGCATCTGACAAGGGAAGTGAAAGTAATATCTTTTAGACCTATTGACGAGAGTATTTTTCCTCGATAGCTATAGGCAATATAAGATCGGAACCAAAAAATCAGCGGCTGGCATGCACTTTCCGATTTTATATAATTAATCAAATTTTGTACTTTCGAACGCGCTGTTTTCAGGCTGTGTATGTTATGAAATAAGACACCCCTGATAGAGCCCTTGACAGAGCAGTTAGAAGATGGCGACGTGGTGTAGTGGTAGTGTGTTCTCTTCTTAATCACTATGTTGGTGGTTCGAATACGCTTATGGACATTTTTCTTTTGCTAATTTTTAAACGTTCCGGACTTTCCGGTAATTTTGATCAGAAAAAAAAAATCTTTTTTTCACAATTTTTATGTAGCTGTTGAACTTGAATTTTATCATTTAGGAAAACAAAAAAAAATAAAGCATTTCGTTTACCAGAATAGTGATCATTTAATTTTGGGAGAGTTCATCTGTACCAAGCGGCTACGGAATAACAACATTTTGATAACTTGTGCATACAATGTTTGGTCAAACTTTCTAAACTAGTCTTCCTGTCCACAGGGAGAATTAATCAGTGAGATTATTTACGAAATGCTCCAAATGTGAATGAATAGCCGATTGCAATACGGCGAAGTTATGGCCACAAGTTTATGACAAAATTATAATATTACGCCCGTTGATAGGTTTGGATTCACCTTTGAGACTCCACCGATGTCCCCGTCCAAAACTCTCCCAAAATTAAATGATCACTATGCTGGTAAACGAAATGTTGCTTTATTTTTTGTTTTCCTAAAAAAATATAAAATAAAATAAAATTCAAGTTCAACAGCTACATAAAAATTGTGAAAAAAGATTTTAAATTTTTTTCTGATAAAAATTACAAGTCTGGAACGTTTAAAAATTAGCAAAAGAAAAATCTACATAGGTGTATTCGAACCACCCACAAGAAGAAGAGAACACGCTACCACTACACCACGTCGCCATGTTCTCACTGCTCTGTCAAGGGCTCTATCAGGGGTGTCTTATTTCATAGCATACACAGCCTGAAAACAGCGCGTTCGAAAGTACAAAATTTGATTAATTATATAAAATCGGAAAGTGCATGCCAGCCGCTGATTTTTTGGTTCCGATCTTATATTGCCTATAGCTATCGAGGAAAAATACTCTCGTCAATAGGTCTAAAAGATATTTCTTGCACTTCCCTTGTGAGAAAAGAATAGAATGATTAAATAGATATGAATAGCAAATAAGGAATTAGTACATACATTACATCTCACATTCAACATTAACACCAATGATAAACAATAACAATATTAATCATTAAAGTTAACCAATTGAATTCATGTTCCTTCTTCACTATATGATCACACTATGAAATAGAAAGTAATCGATAGCATATCTTTTTTTGGTTCTACTACCATTAAAGAACATACGCTTTTCGGTGACATAGCTGCCTTGTGTTGCTTCATCTTCTCTTGAATCGAACGAAGTATCGATCCTCCTTCATGTCGAATCTGTAATGATTACTGTAACTCTATTATGTCAACCTTAATTATTAAATATTTAATTTAAATATATATTTAAATAATCTCCAATAACAACAGTATTCAGTGTTAACCATTACTCTATACAGTATCCAGAGATAAGAAAGACACTTACAAGATCAAACTCGAGACATCTCTGAGCATACGATGTGGCTAGATCAAAATCTGATGTTTCACAATGGAATTTAGCCAGATACAGGAGTGCATTTGGTACATTTGTATCTGTACTCTGAAATTATTATTTTATTATTTCACAATATAATGCGAATGAACAACAATCATTTACATCTAGTCCTAAATCAGGAACAATTAGGATACTGTAACCATAGGTCGAAGAGATTTTCAAAATGCGGCCAGGGTTTCAAAAAATTCCAAAACTCGACCAGGTTTCGTAGTTTGTAACGTACTTTCCGACCTATGATTGTAACTATTGAGATGAATAAAATGAATAACTAACAGCAGATGCTTGATATTCTTCGAGATATTTCGTATATGCACATGATGCATTCTCTTTCATTTGCCCTCCATCATAGAATTTAGCTAGATGAAGAAGAGCTGTGCCTTCCACATCACCAACCTTATAATTATACTTTATTATATTCAATTTATTAATTATACTCCGAAATAAACTGCAAATTTTAGACTGTACAAAACTGTACAACTGGAAAAATGGATGTACAAGACTGTACTAGTAAAAGACAAAATGAATGGATACATCACAGTATTGAATAAAATGAGAGTAGAGCTATTAATTTAATAAAGATAATAAAAAGTATACCTTGTATGCCTTGATGAGAGCCTTCTCCGCGTCATGTGATCTACCAACCTTCTGATATACTTCAGCTAAAGCAACCAACATACGAGAGTCTTGAGGTCTACAAAGAGAAATGAACACAAGTATTAAACCATCTCTGTGACAGTACATCATAATCACACGCTACTCATAGGTCGAATAGCTAGGTGATCGGTTTTTGAAATCCGGTCATGTTTTTCGATTTATGGTAAATTTTGGCTCAAAATCCGGTCAGGTTTTACGATTATGTGAAATTTTGGCTCAAAATCCGGTCAGGTTTTACGATTATGTGAAATTTTATCTCAAAATCCGGTCATGCTTGGTACTTTGTAACAAACTATTCGACCTATGACGCTACTCTCATCTTTCGCTTATTTATTATAACAAGAAATCATATCTAGTTCAGATTTACGAAAGAAATCTGCCGCCCTATCAATTCCCTTGTAAAAGGGAGCGAGATAAAGAAGTTCGCTCCCTTTTTCTCTTAGAAATGATGGGAATCGGGTGGAAATTCACTCCACTTTTGGGTGATTAATGAAATGAAATTGACGAACAAACAGCCTATTTATAATAGAAGATGTACCAAACACACTACAAAATGATCTTACTTGCATTTGTGTGCTTGTTGATAATAGAAGAGAGCATAGTTATTCATCTTGAGAATATCATACAATTGACCTAATCCATACCAACCACGATGATCTGATGGATCCTTCTCTGAAGATCAAAGATCAAAGATCAATGAATAAAGATAAAGGAACAGATATACGCACACAACGTGTGCAAATATAAAAGATTGGAAATAATGGGATATAAAGAACTATGATAGATATTATAGACTAAAGAATACTTACCAATGGCTCTTCTATATGACATACATGCAGCAGAATTGTTCTTCAACTCCATAAACTCATGACCTATAATTTACTCTTGTAATAAACTTTTCACTCATTTCTTTTATTTAAAAGCATACCAATGAGAGTCCAAGTAGATGATGATGAATTAGGATTGATACGTAATGATCGATGAAGAAATCGAATTGAAGTCTCATGTTCACCACGTATTGAATAGAAGTTGGCTAAACTATTCATCATATCATATCATCATTAACAATCAGGAATGAATTAGATTGAGTAATCATACCTACGATACAACATGCTTCCCAAGTGTATTTATGAGTACGGAAGAAGGAATGAGCCAGAGATGCTAAACGAACACGATCCATCTATAAGTATTACAATGATATTAATCCCCCAATCCCCGTATTCTCAAAAACCAACTTGTTAATCACCCCATCATTTATGATGAATTAATTAACTAATGATATGTTATTGAATATATTGTCACCATTTGTTCCATACATACAAGGCGGGTAAAGCAAACCAATGACTTACCCTAATGTACAGTGAATCAGAAAATAAATTCATCTCTTCTATTCTGTATGGATCCAACTCATGCGCTTGCTGGAATCGATCGATAGCCACATCGTGCTCTACAATCAATCGATAATTGGATAAATACTGAAAAAGAAGAGTTGAAAAGCATTTCACTTACCATACAAGAGATTATTGCATTTGGCATTTACAACGAGAAGAGCGGGTTGAGTTCCCAGACCACGATTCGCCATCTGTTCTGCTTTCGAAATGGTTGATGACTGAAATGAAAGCAATTAATCAGTGTAAGATCTACCGTACTCAATAATGCAAGAATAATGTAAAGGACATATGTAAACTACTGCACTTTGAACAAAAAAAAATGGATAACTAACATAGAGATGGAATCTGGGAAGAGCTTTCATCTCGAACATTCCTGTCATCCACATATTGGGAGCCATTGATGCACTCGAAATCACCTAACAATAAATAAATAAATAAATATAATTTTTAAGGCAAACCTCATCAGCATCTTCTACAAGTGTTGCCAATTCATCCCATGAAGGCCAAAATCGAACATCAGATCGGATTGACTAAATTGAGATATAAATATGACATTTAATGCTCAAGAGGAGTTATCAAAACTACGACGAGCTAAACACAACTGAATAAACACGATTGTGATTAAATAAAAGAGATCTGACATTAGCGAATGAATCCTTAGCACGTTCAGGAAGATGAAGTGATCGTTGAACCATTCCCATTCTGAATATAAACCACTTTGTATCAATGTATGTTACCACATAAAAAGTAGGATTTTTGTGAAGATAGATCAATAATATTATAACCACATTCCAAATCAAATATCGAAGAGATTAAATAATGAAGAGTCACTTACAGATAGTGCATGAAACAGTCGAATTGAGTCTGATTCGATTCTCTTGATAGATCATTGTACAGTTTGGCCATGAGTTCGTCATCATCACTGTAATATACATTTTGAAGCATGAATATCTAAATACAAAACCAACATGACATCAGCAGCTTTTCTCTCGATCGATTCGATTTCGCTCTCCAGACCATCGTTCACTGCTTTCTAAATATCCTATGTAAGACATACACATCGTGTGAACTTCTAACCAAATATCGAGTCCAGAAGTAGAGGAAGGTGTAAGTCTCATCCAGTTTACGAGCTTTGTCAAAGTAGAATTCCGCTCTATAGTAGTCACGAGCAAGTAATAGACTTCTAGCGAGAACAGCGAAACGATTAACAGCAGAAAGACGAGTAGCTATTGACTGAATGAATCATGTGATCATAATGAATGATATATATTACTAAAACCTCATCTCTGAATATCATATCATCGCTTTGTTCCAGATCTGAGATCCATTGAGCAGGTAGATAACAAAGAATTTCGGCGGCCCTGGAAAGGATTACACAATTATTCAGGGGAAAGGGCAGAGCTCTATCCCAGAACGTATGGTATAAGTTGGACGAATATCATATTGAGTTTCTAACCATTTTGTTCCGTCGATGATGCATCGATCATCACATTCGCGAATCAACCATTGGAGATCTGCGACGACTTCTTGTCCGTTGAATGGCACCAGTTCAGGCTGAATTGGCGATTCCATCAATGCCTGATCTGAAATAATTAGGCATGGCTTCACCCTAGGAAAAAGTTAATACCACAACAACATCCAATTAATTAAAATAATATAATTATGAGTTTTTTATTAAATGCTATTTTAAATTTTTGTCGTGCAGATGGTGAAAAGGAAGAAAAATTACTGTGGCTCGATAAACGCGTCAAGAAGATTTTTCAAAGACCACATACTGTGCGCGTTTGAGATGTGTTCTGAATTTTGCCCGAGTTTCTCCGATATATCGGCAAACGCCTTATAGCTGTCTGGAAAGAGATTGCTCTTAGGGTGGGGTCTTATTATTGTCTTCATGTTGTTCCGTACATAATTTACTCGTTTCTCCACTTCTATTTACGTGTTTTTTTCTCGCGTTTTCTCTTATTGGCAACTAGCCAACTCATCTTTCACAACGCTATGAGTTGGACTAAATATATTTCTGTCGCTTTATTCTTTACTATCAGTATCTGCTCAAAAATAAGTTATTTTAGAAGTAGCAGATAAGCCTCGGGTCGGCTAGGAGGCATAATGACCGACTCAAAGTACTTCACCACCACCAAGAAGGGTAAGAGATGTTCTATAATATTTGGATTTTCTCAGTTTGTTCCTCATTTATTATTTTCTTTCTGTTCACTTTTTAAACTGTGTTATAAAGAAATTTTGACTGTTTAAGGTGAGATCTTCGAGTTGAAAACCGAATTGAATTCGGATAAGAAGGAGAAGAAGAGAGAAGCAGTGAAGAAGGTCATAGCAAGTATGACCGTTGGCAAAGACGTCAGGTATAACTCTTTGAAGCAGATCATTTGTATTTTAATTATCGAATAGCTTGTTATTTACCCACTTTCAGCGCTCTCTTTCCGGATGTAATCAACTGCATGCAAACAGATAATGTCGAATTAAAGAAGCTAGTCTATCTTTACCTTATGAACTACGCCAAGAGTCAACCTGATATGGCTATCATGGCTGTCAATACTTTCGTCAAGGTATACATTATTTTTTAATCTTTTGTGCTCAACCCGTTAATTTCTTGTTTCATTAATTCTATATATATATATATCAATGATGATTCTCAGGATTGTGAAGATCCAAATCCTCTGATTCGCGCTCTGGCTGTTCGTACAATGGGTTGTATTCGTGTTGAGAAGATAACGGAATATCTATGTGAACCTCTCAGAAAGTGCATGAAGGTAAACATTATATTATTATTCTATTTTGTTTATTATTTCATACGGTTTTCATTCATGCATGTACTTCTTTTGCATGTGTTAATTAAGAATTTTTTTAAAATCGCACATAATAATATAATTGTTCAGGATGAAGATCCATACGTGCGTAAGACTGCAGCAGTTTGTGTGGCCAAGTTGTACGATATGAATCCGACTTTGGTGGAAGAACAAGGTACTGTATGCATAAATTACTGTAGATCTATCTTGTTTTTTAGTTGACATTAAAATGTCCTTACAAGGGAAGCACAACTGAAAACGTGTTAGATCCCGAAAGCGACTCACATGGATGGTCAGGGCTGAGGGGGAGATGGCCGTACGTGATTTCAGAAGGTGCTCATCGGACCTACTAATCGATGTTTTCAATCGATGTTTTTTCGGCACATTTTTCGCTAAAATCCCCCTATGTATTACACGGTAGAGCACTTGGATACCCTATGAGTGGCAAGGTATAGAGACCATCTGCCTCGAAGGCTCAATCGGGAGCGCATCTGACTAACACCCCAATACCCCCTGGTACTATTCCCGCCGCGGTCAAAATTTTTTTTGCAAATTTTTACAAACTCCCATAACTTTATTTTCATTGTTATGTGAGATTTTTGTGCTTTAAAATATTAATTTAAAATACTGAAAGAAGAAAAATAATTTATGTTGGCATTTTGTATAGCAAAAAAAAAAAACTTAAACAAAAAAATGCAAACAATTTTTTTGGCAATTTTTTAACAAACAATTTTGATTTATTTTGATTGATTTCAATTCAAATTTTTTGTATTGGTCTTTGGGCTTTAAAAATGTCTTGTCGAGTTACCCAATGAACAAGGAAACAACATTTTTTTCACCGGTTTGTAAAAAGTCAGTTTGCGCTAACTTGTGGTGTGGTGTAGCGATATACGATAAGTGAATATCATCGATTTTTACTGGAGATCAAAATTATTAATGCATATTTTTCAGTAATTTTTTTTGCACAAAATGTTAACATTAAAAATTTTATCTTCTTTCATCATCTTCCATTCTCGCGTAACAGTTCATAAATGACGATAAAACGATTAAAATAAAGTTGAGGGAGTTTGTAAAAATTTGCAAAAAAATTTTTACGGGGGCGGGAATAGTACCAGGGGGTATTGGGGTGATAGTCAGATGCGCTCCCGATTGAGCCTTCGAGGCAGATGGTCTCTATACCTTGCCACTCATAGGGTATCCAAGTGCTCTACCGTGTAATACATAGGGGGATTTTAGCGAAAAATGTGCCGAAAAAACATCGATCGAAAACATCGATTAGTAGGTCCGATGAGCACCTTCTGAAATCACGTACGGCCATCTCCCCTCAGCCCTGACCATCCATGTGAATCGCTTTCGGGATCTAACACGTTTTCAGTTGTGCTTCCCTTGTTAGTAGTATTTATTGGCCTCTGAAATGATCTGCATTATCTTCAGCATTAACAGTCTGTCATTTCGAACTAATTATCTTGTTGATATTATCTACTAATCGAGATTTATTTATTATAGGATTCGTTGATTTGTTGAATGATCTACTCTCCGATGCTAATCCAATGGTAGTTGCCAATGCAGTGGCTGCTCTATCTGAGATTAATGAATCTAAACCACTCATCGAGGTATCAAACATTTAAATTTACATTTTTTTCTTATTTCCTCTTCTAAAAATTATTCCTATTCTGTCTAAATGCATTTTGTATTATAACATTTGGATATTCATATACTCTCATGCAATCTAATATTATGTTGATATAGTTGAAAGATGAACATTACAGGTAAACTCTCAGATGGTAAACAAATTACTCACTGCTCTCAATGAGTGTACTGAATGGGGACAGGTATGTAGTACTGTACTCGTATTGAGGCCATAGTATACTGTATTCTATATTATCAATTATCGATTACTTTGTCAGGTATTCATTCTGGACGCATTATCTGGATATACACCTCGTGATGAGAGAGAAGCACAGAATATCTGTGAACGTATCTCCCCTCGACTGGCTCATGCTAATGCAGCTGTTGTACTATCTACTGTTAAGGTTATCTTTACATTTAGATGTACTTATACTTTATAATCACTTGAACAATTTAGCTATCAGGATTACTGTAATTTTAGTCGTGAAATGTCTGTTAATCAGAGTATCTGAAAACTTTATGATTATGCAAATTTGTGGATTCGGTGTAGAAATGCAATTGTAGTTAATGTCGTGTTAATTTCTTGTAAATGGAATTGGAAATTGTAAAAAGGGTGTTAATTTTGTCCACTTGTAAATAGCATTGTAAAAAGCAAATATCTCGGTTCTCTGACTAGTTAGAGACTTGAAACTTGTTTTTTTGGGTTAGAAACCACGAAAAAAGCTTATAAACGAAGTTTCAAGTCCCTATCTCTACAAAGAACGAAGATATCTTCTTTTTACAAGAATGTTCGAGTTTTCCTGAAAAATCGTGTAAAAAGCAAATATCTCCAATCGTTGTAGAGATAGAGACCTGAAACTTCCTTTATAACCTTTTTTTGTGGTTTCTAACCCAAAAACCAAGTTTCAAGTCTCTAACTAGTCAGAGAACCGAGATATTTGCTTTTTACAATGCGATTTACAAGTGGACAAAATTAACACCCTTTTTACAATTTCCAATTCCATTTACAAGAAATTAACACCACATAATAATAAGAGTGCTAGTTGTATCGGTTAAAATTGTTTATCTTTTAATGAAGTAATTCGTTGTAGGTTTTAATGAAACTGATCGAGATGCTTCCAGCTGACTCTGACTTCATCACTCAATTGACCAAGGTGAGAACAGGTTTCCATAGATCGAATAGCTAGGTTATCGGTTTACAAAATCCGGTCAGGTTTTTCGATTTTTGGCAAATTTGGCTCAAAATCTGGTCTGGTTTTTCGAATTTTGTGAAATTTTGGCTCACAATCCGGTTAGGTCTTTCGATCTTTGTGAAATTTTGGCTCAAAATCCGGTTACTTTGTAACACCCTTTTCGATCTATGCAGTTTTCACATTTGTCAGAAGTGTTTGTGTGGAATATTCAATCCCGATTCATTCATTATATTCGCATACTTTTGGAAATATATAATATAAAGATTACAATATTATTGTATATTCAGAAGTTGGCCCCACCAATGGTGACTCTTCTCTCAGCTGAACCAGAGATACAATACGTAGCTCTTCGTAATATTAATCTTATCGTCCAGAAGAGACCTGATATTCTGAAACAGGAGATGAAGGTATAATTCCATTTATTCAAGAATTTTCAAATATCGATTGATTTTCTGATCAAGGATTATTCAGGTTTTCTTTGTCAAATATAATGATCCAATCTACGTGAAGATGGAGAAATTGGATGTGATGATTCGTCTAGCACAACAATCGAATATAGCTCAAGTACTATCTGAACTCAAAGAGTATGTTATCTGCATACTTTATCTAATTAGCTTTATCTTCATATATTATTTTACTGTAGATACGCGACAGAGGTTGATGTTGACTTTGTACGGAAGTCTGTTAGGGCGATTGGTCGATGTGCCATCAAGGTCAGTTCTTGTTTCAAACTATTCTTATTATCCATAATTGGTGATGCAATAGCGATGAACACTATCCTATCAATAGGTTGAACAATCTGCTGAACGTTGTGTTGCTACTCTTCTCGAACTCATTCAAACCAAGGTCAATTATGTAGTACAAGAAGCCGTCGTTGTTATTAAGGTATACGGTATCCACATTGATTTCATTGATTGTTTAAAGTTTTGCTAATTGATGTTTTCCATTAATATTTTTTGAAATACATTTTCATTCAAGTATACGTTTGATTGATATTTCCAACAATGCTAATTGTTCTACCCTTATCCAGGATATCTTCCGTAAATATCCCAATCGATATGAGTCCATTATCTCAACTCTCTGTGAGAATCTTGATACTCTTGATGAACCAGAAGCTAGAGCGAGCATGATATGGATTATTGGTTTGTGATTTATTCATTTTGATATATTATTCCTAGTTTTAAAAAATGTGTTTTTTTTTCAAATGAAGTGACATAATTAGGTATGGATATATGGTTGTCATTCAGGAGAATATGCTGAGAGAATCGATAATGCTGATGAACTCCTCGAGAGTTTCGTTGATGGATTCCATGATGAGAATACACAGGTACACAATTAAAGATAAGATTGTATAATGGTTGAAAGATTAACCTCTTGTATTCTAGTTTATCTTTACTTATATGAGCTCTTGAGAAAACTCGTGACTGATAAAGATCTTGTAATCTTTAAATAAATATACTGAATAATTGAGGTCCAACTTCAACTCCTTACATCTGTGGTGAAATTGTTCCTCAAACGTCCTACAGACACTCAACAACTAGTACAGAGAGTACTCTCACTTGCTACTCAAGATTCTGACAATCCTGATCTTAGAGATAGAGGGTACTGTACTTATTTATTTATTGATTGATTATGGTCGTTTCAATTATTGATTTATTGTAGATATATTTACTGGCGTCTGCTCTCAGCCGACCCCGCTGCAGCCAAACAGGTCAGAGCTTCTTCCTCATTCATATTCATAGATTCATATTTAAATAAAATTGTATTAATGGATCGAATATTTGTAGGTTGTTCTGGCTGAAAAGCCATTGATCTCTGAGGAAACTGATCTACTTGAACCATCACTTCTCGATCAATTGGTACGGTATTGTATTATTGATTGATCTGTTAATACTTTCACAAATAAGTAATCTGTTTAAAATATTAATGAAATATATCTATTATTATATATAATTTAAGGTGTGTCACATTGGATCATTGGCATCAGTGTATCATAAACCTCCATCATCATTCGTTGATAATACAAAGGCTCCACTCAGACAACTTCCTGTTAACCCTGCTGCTGCTTTTGTTACAAAGTTAGAGATTTACTTATTTATATGTTTTTATTTACAATTCTACTATTAAATATTAAATTAAATATCCGAGAGAGCTAAAAATAGATGAAAACCATGATAAATTTAGCCCCTTTATCATCTCTGTAATTTTCCTAGATAGTTTACAGTAGTTGTCCTTGTTTATATGATCTGTTGATCAATTACTCAATTCTAGTCAATCAGTCAATTCATTGATTAGTTAGTAATCCCTTCACTTGTTTCATACCATTGAATAGTTCTGTCAACCGATTCATTTTCCTTTTATTTCTAATAACTTCTATGATGAGTGTTATCCATTATAGTGGTTCATCATCAGCAGGAATGGAATCAGCCCCTGGTTTGGTTGGAGTTCCCGCTCCAACCTCTGGTGTTATCCCATCTCAGGTATGGTATCTATCAGAATACAATCAATAATCTATTGATTGATTCTAGGATACTTTGATCGCTGATCTACTCCAACTTGACTTAAACCAATCGAATCCGGTGAGATTTATCAATCTAAAGTTCATCGTATAAATCAATAATTCAGATGGGCGGAGTATCAGCACCTATCCCCTCCTCTGTGGCCCCTTCAATGGGAGGTGGTCTTGATGATCTACTCGGTCTAGGTGGTGACTCCTCCTATGGAGCTCCCCCACCCGCAGCTCCTGTAGCTCCAATGGTTGATCCTCTTGCCTCATGGGGAGCTCCCCCAGCAGCTCCAGCTCCTGCCCCTGCTACCGGACTCGGTGATATCTTTGGTATTGGAGGAGTGAGTGATCTTGTCAGAGGATCCAGTCAAGGATATCAAACACCCAAGGCTGTCTGGTTGGATGCTGCATCTAGCAAGGTACGGTATCAGTATAAGATAGTACCGTAGTCTTGATCTATCGATTAATCTTTTCAGGGCCTCCAACTCGAAGGAGCCGTTGTGCGTAGAAGTGGAGCAATCTATATGGATTTGTGGATTACAAACAGGTGAGATAATATCGATTATTTTTTTATATATAACTAATTAAATATAATGAATCGATAATTGATTACAGAGCTATGCAACCCCTATCGGAGTTTGCCATTCAATTGAACAAGAATTCATTTGGTCTAGTGAATTCTCAACCTCTGCAAGTACCCGCACCTGTCTTCCCTAATCAGACTACTCAGGTAATACAATAGTATTGCCAGATATTTATTGATTATTCAATAATAAAAGGAACCGCAGTAATGTAGTACTGTCCTTGTCTTATAGTATATTTGTACTAGATGAAGCATGGATATGACTGGTTATGTTAATTGTCTTTCTCGATTAGGGTTTGAATTGTAAATCATCTGTGAAGAGATGAAGGATATTTATTGATGTTTCTTTTAAAATCTATTTTTTCTAATTCATAATATGATATTGAAGGTGTCACTTCGTCTCGATACCAATGGACTTGTTGCCAAGATGGACCCTCTAACCAATGTTCAGGTACATTTTTCATCTTATTATTATGATCACAATTAAAATACGACCTTGTCTATTTTGATAAGTGATGAACAAATGCGTTTGTCTGCTTTTGATTTGGATTTACTCTGGTTAAGTAACATAGTATCAGTCCGTTTCTCTTCTTATTACTGTAAATGTTGTTGTTGTTATTGAAATACTTTAATGAACTGAAAATTCTTTATCATCAATGAAAATAGTGAAAATACAATTTGGAATCTTCCATAAATCGAAGAAATGTAATATATTAGATGCCTAGTATTCTTCATTAGTATGAATGAAGAATATTATTGAACAATAAAGTAACATGATAAATAATAAATAGGAATGAAAAAGTAGAAAATGTATATATGGATTACATCATCCAAGACGCAGTATCTATCATATAATTGACTAATTCTCCTTCTATTGCATTGAATAGAGCACCCATCATCTTTGTATCAATAGCACATGTATATCTGTAACGGGGAAATGTTTATTTTAAATATTTATTTTTAAATAGATAAGAGACAAGCTATAGTTTGGGTACATGTCAATTGACATTCTTTCCGGAATTAATCGTTTAATCCTTCCAAATTGAGAGAAAGATAGAATGAACTGTCAAAGAAATCGAAATAGGATTAAGGAAAAAATTTGTTACTTGTTGTGTTTGTGTTAGTTTCTTTCTAAGAATGTTAGTTTTTGACAGACATACGTGTTCTCGAATGTTGCCACTTGGGGATTGTATTTTGTATTAGTAGTTAATACTTACTTGTGATATACTCCTTTGTATCGCTTAGTCTTGACTGCTTTGATAGCCTCTGTGAACTTCTTCGCAATAGCCTTCTGCATATTCTCATGAGGAACATCACCTCCCTTTCGATGAGCTGCTCTGTCACTCTGGAACATTCTAATCTTTATTGATCAGAAGCCATCTGATAACATTATCTTATTGACGTAGATTATCATTATCAATGGTGTCACTGCTATTATCAATTGATATGATGTATTACCTCCTTCATATATTGTCCCAATATCCGGATGATATCCTCTCTAAGATTTACTTGACTCAATTTCTCCCTCAACACATCATCTTTGTTGAAGAAGATCATGAATCCACAGTTTTGAATTGGTTGCAATTCAAGAATGTTCTGAAATATATGCGTTTAATAATCATATTCATATTGCGTGGGTGTGATAATCAGTAGATCATTGTTATCAATGAGTACTTCACTTTATCAGTTCAAAGTTTATCTTCTATGCCCTGGGACTCTCTCTGTCTTCCGACATTACTGTCGATTTTATTGTTGCGTATGCACATATGCAGATACGTAGTGAACTGACTAATAGCGTGAGAGGAACGACAAAAGCTAAGACACTCCGGAAATGACCGTTAAAAAGAATGAGAATATATTATGATATGACTACCACTAATCTGACTTGGCAAGAGATTATTCTTTAAACTCTATCATTTACGTTGAATGAAGCTGCAGGTGTATAGGCAGTCATGACCAATATCTTATCGATTGTCTATACCAAATAGGACTAGAGTATACCTGCATCATCATCATACTCTCATCGAGTAGAGTTATTCCATCGTGTTCAGGATGAGGAATGTTGTATTCTGCCATTGATACAACATAAAGAATGAAGTTACGGTATCCAGATTGGTCAGCAGACACCCAGTTTGTGATGTACGAAAGGAGCTTACCCTGATTAGTAATTCATTGATCGTTTTCATGAAATATTGATTAGTAACTCACTCGTTCCACCTTCTGTCCTCCTATGTCGTGAATCTGTATGCGCATACCACGAACGCCAAATCGGTAATCCTACAGGGAACAATTGTTGGTTACATTAACTATATCTATCGGCAATACCTGTATTCCAGTAGTGGGACTTCTTGAATGTACGATATCATCTTCAGTTGGAGTGTACGTCTCGGAGAAGATCTAAGATTATTATTGGAATCAATCAGATATGAGAGAGACATACCTCATCAATTTTTTCGGGTGTCAAGAAATGTATGGATCCATCAGCGATCTGTTGTGTGCCTAACATTTCTGATCTACGAGCAAGTGCTGATTGAATCTGAAGAGAAAATGTGAATAATTTGTTATAAAGATGATATACATACAGCTGGATCTCGTATCAATGTGATGATAGCTGCTATAACATGTTTCTCTAATTTGTTCCCTCGAGCAGTTAGACTACCGGCCATGTCGAAGATTATATCTGCCTCTGTGGACGATGAAGGCCGTAGAGACCATTCTTGAACGTACTGAAATAATTAAAATGACATGTAGAAGATGCGCTAGTGCTACGTTATACTACTGTAAAAGATGGTTTCGCGCGTCAAGAGTCGGACAAATAATTTGTATTCGAAATCAGTTATGTTTAACAACTTAGCTTACATATTCTAATACAGCTAAAGCGTCGAAAACATTTTTTCTAATCACTCTTCTATATCGTTCTTTTTCATGAGAGGCAAACTCGTGTGAGATAACATTCCATTCTTCGTCGTACATCTGAATTCGAGTGTTAAACAACCATTAAGGGTCTTTTATTTTCTTAAACCTTGTATATATTCGGCTTATCATGACACAGTTTCTGTAATTGTTTGATTACGGTTGATTTGCCTGCGCTTCCCATTCCAACCATGAAGAATCGATATACTTCTCCAGAACTTCCTGGCTGATTGTTCACTACCGAGATTTTATCTTTGTCCTGCAAATGCGTGCTTGATTGAAGCTAAACGAAGATTACTTACTCGTCGACTGGCATTATTGGAGTATGCATTGTAATTATCAGGTGCATGATCGGTGGCGCAGCAATTGTTGCCCATCTTTCAGATGTCTCGATGTATATCGGAATTTTGTGCCTCAATTGCACAGTAATTAAGAAGCATTAACAATAAATATGTGCGTGAATAGATAGAGAGGGTCATTAAATAGGAGAATGATAATTCATGATGGAGATGAGAGGATGGAATGAGATGGATTATACTGATATGAGTGGAGGAAGTGGAAGAAGAAGAAGAGGAGGAGCTTGTTGTCCTTATCGAGAATAAGATAATCTATTGATCGATATTGATAATCGATGATGTGAACGAAAAAATGGTTATTCAACACGCAAGAAGAAGAAGTTGTGAACGAAATGGTTCGAAATGATAAGAAATGGTTATTAATATGAGTGTTCATGATCTGTTTTGGTGATGTGCATTCATTGATATGGATGATGATTAGTCATATATTGTGATGGATGTATAGGCGTTGCCCCTAAATAACGAATAAATGCTATGTGAGGAATGAATGGAATTGTGACTAGACACGACGAATAAAAGAATGATAATTAATAAAATGGAAATGGAAAATAAGGATATCATGGGAATGACTAACGGATCGCACCTGTTGTACACGTTATACTCCGTCGTCTTATTCTTCTATTCTTTCTACGTCTGTGCCTCTTCTCCTCTGACCCTTATCAATATAAGATGCCGCTCTCTCACACTTAACCTCGTTTCTCTTCTCTCTATGAAAGCAGAATTGTCAAATGATATCAATCTCTTTTTTCTGTATCGTTGAAAAGAAGATTAATGAGGATTATGATATTTTTGGATGATTAATGTCGGAGAAGTTAGGATGTAATCAAAAGAGGGCTGAGTGAAATGGTGTCTCAGGTCTACTGGATTTCTATATCCAGTTATGGTTGATCTCTACACTTTGTGCTGTGTTGTACACACAGTCTATCCATCTCCTTTTTATTATGGTGAGCTGCCTCCCTATTCAGTTTAATGATCCATTGAACTGATAATGGCTTATTTGGCTGCCTCAGAAGGCCTTTCATCATGATAAACGTCTCTAATAGGCAGAGATTGTTGGTTATCAGAACAGCTATGGTGTAAGATATTTACAAGCATAGCAAAGGATGGGAATCAGATCCACATCGCTCTGGTGTTATTTTCTCAGCCATGTTTGGCGTTTACAGTTGTAGTGAAAAGACATGCGATGATAGTAGTTTTTTATATAATTTAAATTTACAAATAAAAACAAACAGCATCTAAAATGGAGATAGAGATTGTTATGACTCAATTTTAATGGTGCAAATAGATAGAGATGGTCCTGAAACATATTGAACATGCATATATTATTGTAGGTAGCAATAAAGAATAACGTGGGTGTTTTCTACTTTGCCACTATCGTACCTATTCTTGTGTACTTTGCTGAAGATGGAAATATGGAGAAGAGAGATTTCCTTGAGTCGTGGAAGGTACGCACTTTTTTATATTTAATAATTATTATTAGTAATGCTAAAACAATTAAGGATATCCCCGAGGCAAACGAACAACAGTTCACGATCATGAACAACAAAGGACTTTCTGCTGGTAAGTAGTTTGTCTATTAAAAATGTATATAAATAATTAATAATAATGAATATCTTGTGTTCAGACGATATGTGCGCCAAGTTGCAAGCGAACAATATCTTCACTGTTGCACGTAGATCTGTTGATGGACAGGTACGGTAGTTGTGTATATTGGGGGGTTACTGTAGGGATACAGTAATTAAAACGCATTCTCCTTTACAGCGGAGGGGTGGCAGTGGGGGCATGGCACAATGTTTCAAAATCATCCTGGGTGACTCATATTTGATGGTTGGAGTCCCTAGGGGACGTATAAATTTCAGTCAAAAAATTGACCCAAATTATCGATTTTTGATCTACCAAAAGTCGAAAAATCAAAGTGTGATTTCCATGGCATGTTATATACCGTTCGATAGAGGATCCAAAGTTATATAAGAATACGAAGTTTCATAAGTTTTCAAAACTCCATGTTCGAGAAATATTCGATTTTCCGAATTTTGACAAGATTTTTTTGTTTTGATCTCATGGCTTGCTATGTTACTATTATTTCCAGGGCCTGGATTTTTGATATGTTATGCAAAAATGAATGGGCTATCCGAATATCATACTTATATGGACCAGCTGTATGCCAGGCATAGTGATATCGCCAGTCAAAGTGATGAATTCTAACGCCCAAACGCCGACGCAGGTTCGAATCCGGGTCCAGGCCGAATTTTTTGCAAATTTTTTTCGGCTCAAATTTGACTTTAAATTATACTTTCATGCGTTTTATCTTGTTTTCATTAATTTGTTGTACGAAATAGCCATGTACATTATCAGAAATAATAAAAAAATCGTATAACTGATATTGTATCGGCAAAAAGTCATGGGACGGACGAAAATGACGGTTTTCGGCAGTTCGACTTCTTTAAAATGCAATACTTTCAATTATCTGATAAAAGAAAATAATCCACACTTGAACTCTTCAAATCTCGATAATCGTAAACTATTTGAAAAATTGTTGACAAAGATCAAAGATCGAAGTTCAAAGATCAAATACCAAAGTTCTGCGATAGAGTAAAAACTTTTTTAAACATTTTCAACATCTATCGGAGGTTCGAAAATGAGATATCATCCATCAGTAGAGTCGTAAGGACGAGAGTATGGCGAGTAAAAAAATCTTACTACAGATATAGTATCTTCAAAATTCATGGGACGCGTTTTCATTTTTTATGAATTATGATTCAGGAAGTCAATCAAGCTGATCTTTTGAGTCAATGTAAGCAGCTCATCAAAGAATACAACCATGATGTTGGTGTAATTAAATTTGTTCGCTGTTGCGTAATGATGACACAATCGAAGTAACCTTTTTAAACACGTATAGTTCTTTAGTGAATAATGTTGTTCTTCTGACACATTTTGAGAGTGGAGGCTTCTTTTTAAAAAATTTTTGCCCCAAAATTAAAAAAAAAACTCTTCTTCTAGATGCGCTAACGACCCATTCTAACAAGGAAAGTCGGGTTGTTCGGTCCCGGACTTCGGGATGGGACATATACCATTCGATAGGTAAAAAATATGCAAATAACCCACGGGCATTCTGCCAAAATTATCAACATGAAAAGCATTGTTTTTCGGATGCCTATCGAATGGTATATGTCAGATCCCGAAGTCCGTGACCGGCCAACCAGACTTCCCTTGTATGTAAGCGAGTGATCTTTCTATACAGATTATGGTAGTCATGGCTCTTTATTCGCCCTCGGGAAATAAACAAACATTTTTGGAAGGACGGATTTTGAGATTCTAAAATTATAATATGATTCTTCCGCAGGAAAATTATCAAATAATGATTTAGCTGAATTTGATTTGGTTATGATTCCTTTCAGACCCGCAGAAAATTTTCTTCTGAGGTTTACTCGATTTCAGCACCGAGCCTTATTGTTAGACTTAGGCTTTTTCTCTTGCAGTGCTCTTGTCCCTACGCCTCTACTGATGAAATCCGATAGATGTTGAAAATGTTCAAAAAAGGTTTCACTCTATTGCAGAACCTTGGCATTTGATCTTTGAACTTCGATCTTTGATCTTTGTCAACAATTTTTCAAATAGTTTACGATTATCGAGATTTGAAGAGTTCAAGTGTGGATTATTTTCTTTTATCAGATAATTGAAAGTATTGCATTTTAAAGAAGTGGTACTGCCGAAAACCGTCATTTTCGTCCGTCCCATGACTTTTTGCCGATACAATATCAGTTATACGATTTTTTTTATTATTTCTGATAATGTACATGGCTATTTCGTACAACAAATTAATGAAAACAAGATAAAACGCATGAAAGTATAATTTAAAGTCAAATTTGAGCCGAAAAAAAATTTGCAAAAAATTCGGCCTGGACCCGGATTCGAACCTGCGTCGGCGTTTGGGCGTTAGAATTCATCACTTTGACTGGCGATATCACTATGCCTGGCATACAGCTGGTCCAAATAAGTATGATATTCGGATAGCCCATTCATTTTTGCATAACATATCAAAAATCTAGGCCCTGGAAATAATAGTAACATAGCAAGCCATGAGATCATAACAAAAAAATCTTGTCAAAATTCGGAAAATCGAATATTTCTCGAACATGGAGTTATGAAAACTTATGAAACTTCGTATTCTTATATAACTTTGGATCCTCTATCGAACGGTATATAACATGCCATGGAAATCACACTTTGATTTTTCGACTTTTGGTAGATCAAAAATCGATAATTTGGGTCAATTTATTGACTGAAGTGTATACGTCCCCTAGGGACTCCAACCATCAAATATGAGTCACCCAGGATGATTTTGAAACAATGTGCCATGCCCCCACCGCTCTTATTGAGAACACGTTTTAATACAATCAATCAATCAATCAATAATTGTTTCAGGAACTACTTTACCACTCAATCAAATACACAAACAAGATTATCGTGTTGAGTGAACTTAAGATTGGTGCTGGAGTGCCCACACTTACGGTATTATTTATTGAATTATTAATTTTTTATGCGGATTATATAATATTGATTTTATTTCTTTTCAGTTATCACTGAAGTCTCGCCATTTGACTGCTATTTCCAACTTGAATGAGATCTATCAAACTATTCTTGATAACTAAATCAATCTAGTATCTTTCTTCAATAAGCTCCGCCCCTTTTCCCTCTAGGTAATCAATAATTGGAGCTAGCTACTCTTTCATATGCTAACTTATTCTTGTGATTATCTTTTCTTGCATTGATTGATCAATCGTCCATTTGTATTTGTTTGTAGCAGAAAAAAGAGTATATATTTCATAGCCAAAGTATAATAATAATCTATCTATTATAACTTCACTTTTGTTCCTCTAATTATATTATATTTATTTATATAATTGTACGTTTGATCTGTCTGTAGTCTTCTTGTTTGTCAATGTGAAACAAAGGTTGTGGTGAGCGAAATTCATTCTAATCACTGGAAAATCTTCTTTATAATAATTCTCATTTTGTATTTCTTTGTACCATTTAGGTATATGTCCTCTTTCACCCCTATCTCTGTATTGTACATGCTACCGTATCCTTCAATCTCTCCTACCGTATCCCCTCCACTGTCGTCCCTCAACCTAATGGTTACTGTATTCGTACTATAATATAGTTTTGCTGTCGTCTTATTGTTGCATATTCCTCTGCTACTATTCCATCGTTGAACTAATGTATTCAATATTTGTTCGCACCGCACAAATCGCCATTGTGTAGCAATATACTGTACCTTTAGCAGAGTTGAAATAAATTTATATGTAGCCCTTTATTTTTTCTTTTACAAGGGAAACAATTATTTAACATAATAACCCGTTTATTGGATATTTTTGATAATAAAGTTAGTTGTCGATCACACCGCAATGGCACTATTTCTACTGTATTTGGAGTATCTAGAAGATACAGTAGGTGGTCGAGATGGAAGACGAATGGATGATAAGAGGTCTTTGATTTTAGTCTCTGATATACAATTGAAGATGGGATCCAGAGCCAATGCGAGAAACCTGAAATAATAAATATTGTATCGTGGTTATTGAATAACTGAAGTTAGTGACATTAAAGGGATGGTGTGATCTTTGATCTCAACTATCGTCGCAGTTCAGTCAATATAGTTTTTTTTATCCAGTTAAAATACTGTGAATCAAAAATGAATATGACACTTACCAACATGATGAACTAATCGATACAATCTTAATCAATCTACTGATTGTCTTTGAATGTTCAAATCGAACACAAATGTTAGAGGATCCTGTAATGAATACGTTTCATAGACGAAACTGAATATGTCTAGGAAACATCGCCCACACTATCAATTACACCATTGTTCCGATGGTCGACGTGTGAATCTTTGAAAGAATCTCACCTAAAGAAGAGAAAGCATCGAAATTAACGATAATTGCAGTATAACAATAGATTAGTGATAATGATGAGAACGCCATTAGACATAGAGATCGTTTCAGACTTAACATCGCCTGAATTAATCATTCTTTCATCCGAAAAAAAAGTTAATATGCTTACAGATCGTTCGATTCTTCCTTTCAATTTGTATAAAATCGTGAGATAAGTACCAAGGATGATTAGAAAAGCAATGATCACTAAGGTGAGAATGGCATATGTCAAAGGTCTCTGAATATATTGTCAGTCTCTATTATATACTATGTACATTGATTTATTGTTGTGACATAAAGAACTCAAGAAGACAAGGGTAATAGTCTAGAATGTATACTCTTTTAGAATGATTGATTACCTGACATGTATGAGGTTGACATCGAAAGAATGAAGAGTCTGGAAAGAATATGGCACCCACACTCACTCCGTCGATGGCCTGGTAAGTATACAAATTTAAATTAAAAATAGTTTTTTAAAGTTTTTTTTTTCAGATAATCTACATTTAACAGTTTTTTTATGGTGTAACTTCAGTTGCATCTACATTTATCACTCTTCGATTTCTTCAAGCTACTTACAAGAGAACTACTTAACCTTACCACTAATTTTTCTAATTTTGATACCCTGGCGTAAATCTACAATGAGCAAGGTTTCTAAAAAGGTAGGTCAAAAGTCCCACATCCGCGTTTTAATTCCTTTTTCAGGCCTCTGAAAAATGTACTGGATTTGCCCAAAAGGTGCCATAAAGACCAAAAGGCCCAGAAAGCCAAAAAGGCCACAAATACACAAATAGGAGACCCGAAAAGGGTAAAAAGGCACAAAGGTTAAAAAAGCCTAAAAATACTTTATATCCTGAAAAAGGATTTAAAACGCGAATGTGGAACTTTAAACCTAACTTTTTAGAAACCTTTTTTTCATGTAGATTTACGCCAGGATATTAAAATTAGAGAATTTTATGGTAAGGTTAAGTAGTTCCCTTGTTAATAAAATAAGTTAAATCACCATAGCTCTCGATTTGAACGAAAGGCTCACTATTCTTATGTTTTGGAGTGCTTGTCAAAATAACTATGCTTAAAGATGGAGGCTCTCGAATGTTAATGCAAATGCATAACATAATTTCTATGCAAGGGACAAGGGATATGCGAGAAATTAGCACGACCATTCATCAAGCCCGTAGCGCCGTGGTAAATGTTCTCACTAGTTAGTGACGTCGCGGGTTCGAAACCTATTGCAAAACTTTCCAATTTTCAAAATTTCCCGCCTTTGCCTGTACAATCAAGGATGATTCATTCACGATTCTTGCGATCAATAAGCTGAATTAGCATAACATTATTTATGTATGGTATGTAGAATAAGTTTTGCTATCTTTCTGTCTTCACAGTTTGTTCACGAAAATATTGCTCGGACTCCACCTTTAAGCTATTTAAAAAAATAGATAATAAATCATGAATAAAATGAAAATAATATTGTTAATGTCAGAGTGTACTTACACCATGTGCCAGTGAAATTATTGTAATGAAAATATCAATATAAAAACAATGTTTGAGAGTGAGGACAGTTGAATAGAATATTGGATGAAGAACTGCTGTGTACAATAACAATGACTGGGCCACTTTTGTTCCTCAATTAAATTATCTTCTATATTTTATCAATCACACTATGATCTGAATAACTGAATGGAAGATATCAAAAATCCCTTAGAATAGCTGAATTCACTCTCCAAAGGTTTTCTATATATTTGTTTTTCATGTCTTTAATAAATATCTCAATAAGAATCCTTTCATATCTCATATTGCTCAATGTCCAATATACATACATCACGACTGAGTTCTACATACGTCTCGCTGTACATCATTATTTTTCCGTTCCGAATGGTTTTTTTCTATTCTCAAAATCTTTTCCGGTTCTATGAAGTATTTTTTAAGAACAAAATCGTGGAACAAAATCTCATTTTCAAACATTTTATGAACTCGAAAACAAGTTACAAATGAAAATATGAATTAAAGAAAAGATACTCGTCCAATTTTCTGATCGATGTGATTTACTTTTCAATGTTAAGCAACAATGAAATTTGTTCCACGGAGAGTACTCATGAAAAGAACTTCAAAAAAAGTACTGGTCCTCTCGATTAAGGTTTTGAGAACCGAAAAATTTTCATAGGCAACAGAAATAACGCGCGCAAAAGCGGGACGTATATGTATATATAACTCGAACATGCTGTACTGTAGAATATTATTAATAATACCTCCTATATATAAATAACTGGCTGAAGATAAACCGAGAAGGATTGAAGTATTTATGAAGGATAGACTGTAAGCAACGTGATATTTCAAACTTTTACGATTTTAATTAAATTAAAATTTGGTCGTTCTGTGTTTCGTCTTCCTTATGGAGACTAAAACAAACAAAGACAGAAATCTTTCCGTGAGAATTTACATTATTGGATTCCATTTTGCAAAGATTTTCGAAAGTGCAATCTAAAGTCCAAAGTATTTACAAGAAAATGTATTTGGGTGAACGCCCATATTCAGGATAAGTAATACGCATTCTAGATAGCTAATGACCATCCCGGTACACTTTCTTAACTTCATATTACTAATTTTTCCACTCCACTTAGATAAGAAAACGGAATTTCATTCCAGCCAAAGGTAATGCAATTCATAATTTGTTTATCTACCTAGACTACCTAGTCTTTATATAAAGAGTGTCCACTATGGACAAAGTGTCCATTGATAGACAATATTATTTATGCATGGATAGACATTTAGATAGTTGTATATAGTAGATCCATATTAAATATATGGTCAATTTGGATGATTGACCTACCTTCTCGACTTCAGCAGAAAAAAGATTGAATATATTATCAAAATGATCAAAATCGAAGTTATTGATCGATGAATCAGGAAGATATTCCGTTTTTGGCATCTGCAATTATTTATATTTATTTTGTTATTATAATTGTATATAAGCTGTGACCAAGTCGCCAAAAGTTTTGAATGAATTGAACTATTAGTTTTCCGATACGGATATGTGGAATTCGGTTTTACAAACGTAATTGTTGTGACCCTAGAGAGAATTGTAAATGTTGATATGTAGTACATTGATATGAAAGAGAGAACAAACCTCCAATCTTCTTTCTTACAAACGAGAATCATTAGGATAGAATAGATAATATTGAAAAGAAGTGCGAAGAAGGCAATTATCATAGGTACTATGATATAAAGATTCGATCGATATTGGATTACTCCTTTGTATTCCTTAATTATATTAGTCTTATTGTGGTTAGTCTAGGTTGTCCGTTTTATTTGTCTGTTCCTCACTTTCTCAGTATCATCCAACTTTCCTCTAAATATATGTATCTAATATATCTCATATATCTAATTTGTCTCTTCTTCTGACAACAACAAACGTTCCTTTCTAGACGAATAAAGACAAATGAGGACATGACTACAAAGTACTACAAAGATACTTCTGACAACTAATGAATCTATCGAATAATACTTCATTTTAATCTATTCATTCATTGAATCTCATATCTTTATTCTATATTCAATTACGATAGATCTAAATCAAATTCGCTATCCACTATATCACCATGAAAGTAATAGTTAATCAGGAGTTTCTGCAGACTATTCAATTTCTTTCTTGAGTCAATCGCGTCATATCTAAAGAATCTAATACAAACATATCTGCACTCTTCTACTGTGTCAGAAGTAAATGTTCTAACTATATTAAATTTTACTAATGTAGGGTCTAATTAAATATTTATGTTTTTTTATGAACTTATTGATATAGAATGAAAATAAAAGGGTAACAACATCGTATGACGAATTATGAAAATGACAGGAGATTGGTTTTAATAGAATAAAGAATAAATAAATGAGTAACCTGTAGAAGATGACATCCTCTGGTTCCATTGAAGGAACATTCAGCAAAGTGGAAATCAGTAGAATTGATGAATTGAGTACACGAAGAGATTGAATTCATTAGAAATAAGGAGAAAAGAAACAGATGACGAGATAGAATGAGGAAGACATTTAGAAGAGAAAGTGGAAGGAGAGAATGATAGAATATGAAGGAATAAAGGGGGAGGAGACATTGAGTAATGATCAATGTCTATATAGAATATATTGAATTGAATATGAGAGAGATAATTACTCCACTGAAGTCAAGGAATAATATTTATGATATACTCTACATTAGAACTTTATTCAATGTCATGCAAAAGATATGCAAGAACGATTAAGTTCTTTTTGAATTCTTTCAATCACCGAGTAAGTTTGTTTGTACAAAATCATTCGGATTATGATTTGATAGATCAAAATTGTGTCTAAGGTGTGGTATTACGTAGTATTATTGAATGTTTGTTTGTATAAGGGCATAAATGCATGAGGGTGTCCTTGAAAAATACTCAGTCTATATGAGGTAAGAAATTCATAATATAGACTGCATATTGTTTTATTAATGATCCAATGACGATAAACAATTTAATATTTATCATTTATTGAGGCATACTGAGTTTTTTTCATGCAGGAAGAAACGGAGGGTTGTGAGTCCTAATGCATACTCATAGTTTTCGGTTATAAGGATAAGCTTTAAGAATTATGAATTTGAACTAGAAGCTGTGATATGATTTGGATCCATTCTTTGAATGGAACATGATTTCTATGAATTGAAGAGTCATCCTATTTATTCATTGATTATATATTCTTCAATAGTAGTATTGGATGAAGAGATAGTATCTGATGATATGATCTGATGATATCTGATGATGAGATAGAGATATCTGAATGAAGAATGATCAAAGTAATGTATTGATATTTTTTTTTATTGTTGTAATTTTTTGTTTCATGAAATGTCATTTGCAAATATAGGATATGATCCTTACCTTTCGAGTTTTAATTTAAAAAGTGAGACTTTTAATACCAATGATACTCGATATATAGTATTAGTATAAGGGCCCTGATAGTTGAGATCATAATGATGAGTGATGAGATTGAGTGTCTCCTTTGCCTTATCAATTTATACAATATAAAACACGATCAACGATTGCCTCACGAAAGGCAATTTCGTTTCCATAATTTAATAATATTTATGAAATATAAAAATTGAAAAGTGTGAGATCAAGTGAAATTTGGTTTAAGATTTCCAGTGCATGAGAAAGTAATATAACCATAACCAACAAATGATAATTACAATAAAATTGGGTTCTCTTCCAATGTATTTTTTCAATATTGCAAGTACCTGAAATCCATCACCTGCAAGAAAGTTCTATGAATATCTTCAGGAATAGGAGTCAATACTTAAAAGATACGGCTTCGATTAACATAATTATAACGTTTGTTAGATCAATATAAAGACAATGACGTAAACATCTTGTTATAGAAAAGATTATGTTGTATTGTAATGTAAATCAAGATCAATTGACTTAGTCTACAAACCAAAATCACTGTCTTATCAAGATATCACCGAGTGTTCATGAAACAAATTTTCTTTTTATGAAAAAAAAATAAAGGTGGAGTCCCACGAAAATTTTCTTGGGCAAACTGTGAAGACAGAAAGATTGCAAAAGTTATTCTGCATACCGTACATAAATTACTTTATGCTAATTCAGCTTATTGATCGCTAGAACCATGAATGAATCATGCTAGATGGTGCAGGCAAGGGCGCGAAATTTTGAAAATAGCAAAGTACGGTAATAGGTTTCGAACCCGCGACGTTACGCTAACTAGGCGGCGCTTTTGCCACTACGATATGGGCTATGCTAACATCTCGCATGTCATCTGGCAGTCGCACAACATTGTGTGAGGAATTTACATGAATATTAACGAGTCTCCATCTTTAAAAGAGCATCACTCTTGTCCGAAAATCATGGGTGCTAATCTACTCTCTGTATTTTCTGGAATGGCTTTGTATTTATTACGTTCGGTAAGATCTTTTGAAAAATTCACAATATCCATGATTTTCGTCAGTGTGATTTGTCTTATAAACTTTTTCCTCATTCTCAGATATATAATAATTCAAACATTATTTCATCCCCGGAACGTAATCCACTAAACTTAGACGATTCATTATTCACACTTTGATCAGCAAATTACGATAATTAATTATGTGATCGTTATAACAACTATTTTGACCAAACGTTTGCTCAGCATATTAGGCATAATTTAAAAGAAGAAACTCTAGAAAAAAATCACGAAAAAAATCACCGCTGATTAAATATTACAACTCGAGAATTCATGAACCCTGAACAATTTCCTATTTTCCACATCATTCTCATCAAAAAGACTTTTTTCATTCTTAATGTTTTGATCTATTGTATTTCCAAAAATACTCATGCCCTCATACTCTGAAGTAAACCAGTGTCATTATTCCTGTATGGTAAAAAGCTAAAGATACGACTGTTATAAAATGATTAAATGCTTTTACAACGATCTGAAATCGTTTTCGTGCAGTTTTTTTTTCATTAGATTGCTTTCATCACAATAAACAACAATAATCATTAAATTATGTATTTTTCAACTGACATTATTAAACTTGGAACCCGATCAAATAAATTACTGATTACAACAAAATTATAAAGTAACAACAGTAATTACACAGGATCCCCTTTGAGTGATCGACTCAATCGTGTCCATGTTAATTTATGTCGTGATGAATTCCCAATCGACAACAACATATCACTGATCTTCGTATCAGTCACACAATTAAATATCGGATCCAATGTCAGACTGATCACCCTACAAAGGTCTATTGATTAGTTTTCATTCGATGAATCGAATGGGAATATCATTGACCGTATAAAATACAGTTGTTTATTTGGTACGAGAGTAGCCAGAAACTGCCACAATGAATTACTATGTTTAGAGAGAGAGAGTCCAAGCAAGATAGCGTGTAGATCAAAGAGAGTGCGAGGAGGGAAGGGAGGTAAAGGAGGTTTGATCGATAGAATACTTCAGCGTTTTACCAGCCATTAGCAAGACGATTACACAAGTACATTTTATGCGGACAATATCTACGGTATCTTCCTTTTATAAACTTTTAATTATCATTTCCTTACCAAAAAGTGGAAGTAATCGATACAATATATTGTACAAGAATGATCGAATCAACATTTTGTAGTTGTTTACATGGAGGAATTTCCCCTAAATCATAAAGTTCATCACAGATTTCGATTTTAATTTTTAGAAGATTCAAAATGATTCATTGATGAAATTGGAAACGAGTCATCCATTCTTCACAGTGATTGAGTCTATCATGTGATAAGATCATTCTGGTTATCTCAGGAAATAAGATTTTGATCACTAACCAAGTCCATAGAATATATCAAATTTGAGTGTAGTGAACACATAAGTTACGATAACAGGAATGGCAGTGAATGCTGTCAAGAATAATGAAATCTGCAGAGACAGCATCGCCTGAAAACTTTTATTTGGAGTTATTTCAGGGAAAATCGTATTTCATTTGTTTGTTTTTACTGCTCTTATTGGTTTGTTTTAGTTTCGAAAAAAACCGTAATAAAAGAATACCAGATGATCGATTCTTCCTCGTAAACGTCCCATAATTGTTAGATGACAAATACAAATTATAATGAATCCAAGGATAATTACATTCAGGACTATTATAGTTAGAGGATACTGAAATAAATATTCATTTTATGAAATAAACATAAATATGTTTATATGGTTTACTTATCGTTTCTTTTCGAAAGAAACTATTGGATAATATCCCCTATATAAAAGGTATCCACTCTAAATATCGTTCCTCAAGAGAACCTTATGTATTCCCCTCTCCTCTCATAATATTCCAAATAATGCGTGGTATAAGCACACAATATTCCATTACAACTACTTATTTATTGAATTTAATAATAAAACAACATTCTCTAGAGAGAGAGAGAGATTTCGACATTTAATTTTACTCCTCTCAATCATTAAAATAGACCATAAAAAGATATATAATATTATAATATTATAAACTTTATGTACATGGCAACTATTCAATGGACAGTTGTACATAGCCAATGATGGGAAAAATACTGCAGAAACGCTCGTTCCATCAATTATCTGAAGAGATCAAAGATCAAAGATTACTTCACTACTTTTTTCCAGTTTCATCTAATTTCGTATATTCATTCTACATTTGACTCCGATAACATCGTTAGATACTATTATCATGAAGGTTGCGTAAAGTTAGTTATCGATGTTTTCAGAAGAGATTGAAAACTGCAAAAATTAGTCACAAATCAAAATGAATACAAATTGTTCCATTTACGAAAGCTTTCTTACAAGGGAACTCTTGGAACTTAAGTTGGCCATATGTGATGGCAATAGCATGACTATAATCACCTATTTATGCTGAAAACGAACTCGTTGGAACGCGTCGCCCAATCGAGCTGAGCTTCGAGAAAATCGATATTGAAATTTGGGGGGTCGATTTGAAAATTCGCGGGGTCCCCTACACAAGCAATCCGGATGGGTTCAAGTACTGATCAATCATCCACCCAAACATCGGCTTGTGTGCTGTAGTGGATAAGATGTTTGCGTTTACTTTTGACTGTCAGGGGTTCGATCCCTCTGCAGTTATTTTCTTTTGCTGATTTTTTTATTATCAAGATCAAACGTTCAAGCTTGTTTGTCAGTGTAGATCACTATCGATCGACTAAATTCATTCATTGATTCATGCTCGCGCGCTCTTGTGTGACGTTAAAGATATTTGTGTTTCAATTCAACATCTGTCATGACTATCACACCTTCAATCATCGTTGCCCTCCTCGCTGAAGTCTACCGTCCTTCGTCGGATATTTCTGACGTCACTCGAGAAGATCGGAAGCTAGCTCAAGCCTTAATCTCCAAGCTACGAGCTGCAGAGGAGGACCTGATGTTCGACGACGAGGACGAGGAGTTAGACGTAGATGAGGACGACGATGGCAAGGATTCTGATGGAACATGGGATGGAGAAGATTCTGGAGATGACGTCAACGACAATCATCTGCATAACTTCTCGAATGGATCAGCAGCTACTTCTTTTTTTTCTTTTTTTTTCTTCTTTTACATATGTTCTTTTTGATATTTATAGATGGATTCCGCTCTTTCATTCTACCGATCGACAAAGAAGAAGAGTCGAAGTTTGGCTGTCAATAACCACCATCATCGCTTCATCAAGACGGTATCTTACTCGGTTGAGGGACTATGAGAAGTCGAAGACTATCAAGAGGACTCGACTCGCTGGACTGAAGGAGCTGGCATCAAGACTTTGGGAGAAAGTTCGAGAAGGAATAGAAGCAGGTACGGTAATCTCATGATCAGTTCAACCGGGACAGTTCGACACTCCAGTTCAATACTGCTTCCCGTCGGATATCCACACGACTCATTGCCACGATCGCCATTGTTCTTCTTGCTCATTCATTGTGTGTCCCAGATGAGAGAATCGTTTTTGCTTCACACATTTTGTTGTTAAAGTTCACCCTTGCTGATATAATAAAGTGTGTTCCATTCTCTGGCTTTCATATTTACAGTTAAAAAAATTCAATCATTCGACAACAAAAAAATCAGCAAAAGAAAATAACTGCAGGTGGGATCGAACCCCTGACAGTCAAAAGTAAACGCAGACATCTTATCCACTACATCACACAAGCTGATGTTTGGGTTGATGATTGATCAGTACTTGAACCCATCCGGATTGCTTGTGTAGGGGACCTCGCGAATTTTCAAATCGACCCCCCAAATTTCAATATCGATTTTCTCGAAGCTCAGCTCGATTGGGCGCCGCGTTTCAACGACTTCGTTTTCAGCATAAATAGGTGATTCTAGTCATGCCATTGCCATCACATATGGCCAACTTAAGTTCCAAGAGTTCCCTTGTTAGTTATACCGTCAAAACGAGAGAAAACGAGAGAAAATGAGATAAGTAGGAGATTATGCGAAATTGTAGCAGATTTTTACATATTAAGATTTTACAACTTCCTCTGCTGAATTTCATGATAAATGAAATTTTACTCAGCGCCCCTTTTTAATTCTATTTTTTTCTTTTTTTTCTATTTATTTCCTGAATTCTGTTTCATGATTCTTTATTCGAAATGGATCAAGTGTAGCGGTTTTAAAGGTGGAGACCCGCGAATGATCATGCAAATTTCCTACATCTCGCTTATGCAAGGGTGTAGTGATATGCAAGAAGATAGGAGTTGGGTCCCCCGTATAGACCGCTCACAGGAGGGAGATCATGTCAGAATGATCTCCCCTCATTATCCTTGCATCGTCATTCCCCATGACCCATTCCCCTATATAAACCCCCTCCTATCATGATAAAGTTAGTCTCGAGTGAGCTTGTCGTCTAGTCTTCCTTGTTACACATCAACTGGCGACCAAGAGCATCGGACTCCACTCGGTGACCTCGGATTGAAGGTCTTCAAGGAAGACGGAGGAGTGGAGGTTTGAAGTACCGTCGACCCAGGATTGGAGTACGAGGGAATGGACGAGAATGAGGTGAAGTCTAGGATTCGTTTCTCATCTGAACCATTTGAGCTGCCAGCGTGTTTGGATCCCAGGGAGAGGACCAACTTCGAAGATCTTCTGGGATGGGCCAAGAATCGAGTCGAGGGCCACGCAAGGTATCCAGAAGTAGAAGAGCCGTGGGATGAGAAGATCCATGTTGTTTGACGGCGTTCCGTCAAAGGGGGGGAGTTGGGTCCCCCGTATAGACCGCTCACTCTGAGACACTGACTCCATGAAAAGTCACCGAAAAACGCTGGATAGAGTCTAGACGAAGAATATAAGGGAGTGTTTAGGGGAGAAAATCTAGCGTGCGACTATGTGGGAGAAAATCTAGCGTTTTCCGGGACTACCGTAATCTCAGGAGGTTTCGCTATCGCAAACTGATTTCTGACTTTTTTCCCTCGTTTTTACGTAAATCTAACTCGTGAGACATTACAAACATAGTTTATTCAGACTTGTAATTTACATCAATAATCCGCAATAAGGAATATATGAAACAATTAAATTCTAACAATAAACATGATGTTAGAATAACGTTCAAGTCAATAGAACGTGCAAGATAATAATCAATTTCATTATGGCGCGATCGGCATATAGTCTGACGAGCAACTCCAGCTTTGTAGTATATTTCTTTGACATATCTGAAAACAAAGGCTTGAATAATTAAAAGAAATAAAAGAAAGAATGTTTTCGTTTACTCTTAAATAAATACAAAGTTCTCTCTGTAGAGCGTGGTTGAATGACTGTATGAATGATTTGTTTGTATTGCTTGCTTACCTGGAGACAACTCCGTGAGATACTTCGTCTTCATTTAAAGGCCAAAAGCTCTCAAAGATACATCAAATTTATATAATATTACTGAGGAGTATAGCAACATCGAATCTTCATATGCACCTGGAAAATTGTTTTCGAAAATAATTTAAATGAATCAACGTAATACGACAAGTCCGATCGTGTCTTGCAAGTCTTGCAAGACACGATTGGACTCATCGGAAACCCCTAATAGCTACCCATCTTACATAACACCCCAATCGGCTGATAAAGTTGTTGTAATGCAATATGATGTAATACGATAAGTGAAATCATTTTATACCTCGCTCTTGGAGCTGTTCAGAAGGATAATCGATAACAATCTCCAATTCCTCTTCATTTGAATGTTCATCTGCATCTACTTCTTCAAAATCATCATCTTCCTCAGGATATGCGTCACATACATAGCTGAACAGTACCAAAAAATGAAAAAAACAAGAGTTAAAAATGAAAGAGATCGCAAAACTAATTAGAATTGGCACATAAATACAGTGATAACTTCTTGCCGGGAATGAATAGGGAGCGAGATTAGCAAGGGGGTGAAGTATACGAGAGTGTACGATGAGGTCGTTGAACAAATTCACAAAAAAGTCACGAAAACAAGAATTAAAACCGTAAATTTAAGGCCTAAAAAATTTAATTCAACGACACGCTGCGCGTACGCAACGCGCGCGAGATCTAGCGCTTTTCGGGGAGAGAATCTAGCGTCTAGCGCTTTTCGGGGAGAGAATCTAGCGGATATGTGTATCTAGCGGCTATCTAGCTTTTTCCTGGATGTTTTTCTAGCCTAGCGCCTATAACACGCTATCTGAGAAAATCGACATAGGTGCGGTATCGATGAAAAATAGATTTTTCTGTTTTATGTATGATAATTACAGGCTCCACGAGTGTAGTTCACTGGTACTTGGAAATTCCTTTCAATTGAAAATTCGCTTCAGGAGGTGACCACACCACGATTTGGCGCCTTTTCCTAAAAAGTTTCTTTCGTATCCAATCGATTCGGGAGTTGGTGCACTCGACTCCTTGGCTAATTCTAAGAAACTATTGTCGAGGAGAGTTTTTCGATCAACGCACAACAAAGGCTGGAATTGGGAATTTTCGAAAAAAAATTCACATTAAATTAATTCTCACTGTTTTCCCATGGCGAATGCAAATTTTTTATTTGCTCATTAGCTTCTCCATATTATATTACACCTTTAGTTTAAAATTCATAATTTTTAAAAAATACAATTCATGTGAAATAATCATGTTTATAACGAAAGTCGTGAATTATGGTGTGCTCCTACAGTAATCCCTATTCGGTTAATTTTGTTTTTCGCTAGTTTTAAGCATATTTTCAGCGGTTTTCTTTACAATGTTAGACGTATGTGATTATTCTGCACCATCGGAGTGCAGCTGCACGGTATATGTGATGATCACATTGCTGATCGTACTTGTACTGTAAATTTTATTCACTTTCGTATCCGAGCCAGCTTGCGTAGTAGTTACCATACTCATGCCGTTCCGTACTCTTTCTTATCGGTTTTATAGACTGATCAGAGAATAAGAGAGAGCACGTAAATTACATTACACGTACAGTACAAGTACGATTAGCAATGTGATCATCACATATACCGTGCAACTGCACTCCGATGGTGCAGAATAGGCATATATCTCTAACATTGTAAAGAAAAGGGCTGAAAATACGCTTAAAACTAACGAAAAACCAAATTAACCGATTAGGGATTACTGTAGGAACACACCATAATTCACGACGTTCGTTATAAAAATGATTATTTCACATGAATTGTATTTTTTAAAAATTATGAATTTTAAACTAAAGGTGTAATATAATATGGAGAAGCTAATGAGCAAATAAAAAATTTGCATTCGCCATGGGAAAACAGTGAGAATTAATTTAATGTGAATTTTTTTTCGAAAATTCCCAATTCCAGCCTTTGTTGTGCGTTGATCGAAAAACTCTCCTCGACAATAGTTTCTTAGAATTAGCCAAGGAGTCGAGTGCACCAACTCCCGAATCGATTGGATACGAAAGAAACTTTTTAGGAAAAGGCGCCAAATCGTGGTGTGGTCACCTCCTGAAGCGAATTTTCAATTGAAAGGAATTTCCAAGTACCAGTGAACTACACTCATGGAGCCTGTAATTATCATACATAAAACAGAAAAATCTATTTTTCATCGATACCAAAAAATATCTCAGTTGTTGAATTCTCTCAGATAGTGTTTTCTATCTAGCTTTTATCAAGTAGCTTTTCTGTATTTTTCACGATCTAGCGACTATCTAGCCTTTTTCGGTGACTATTTCGGGAGTCGCTTTCTCAGAGCACAGGAGAATGTCAGAATGATCTCCCCTCATTATCCTTGCATCGTCATTCCCCATGACCCATTCCCCTATATAAACCCCCTCCTATCATGATAAAGTTAGTCTCGAGTGAGCTTGTCGTCTAGTCTTCCTTGTTACACATCAACTATAGGGAGACTACTTATCGTTCCCTTAGCGTAGTGGTAAAACTTCTGACTAGAAAGCGCATGGTCGCGGGTTCGAATCCTATTGATGAACTTTCCTATTTTCAAAAAGCGCGCCTTTCCCTGCACGGGGCCTGATGGTTCATTCATGTTTCTAGCGATCAATAAGCTGAATCATCATAAAATAAATAGTGTACGGTATGTAGAATAACTTTTGCTATGATTCTGTCTGCACAGTTTGTTCACGAAAATATTCGCGGGAGTCCACCTTTAATTCTGAAGAATGTAGATGACCAGAAGATGATGAACGAAGAATTATTCAAGATAGAATTACCCATTGTGTGGGACCTCAGCGCGCCCACACTAATCAGTCGTTTAGTGGCCATCATTAAAAAACTCAAATGTGTCTCACCAACCCAATTTAAAAAAATAAATAAATAAGCCAATTTGAAATTCATTGAAAAAGTGAATTTATAATGAAGTGACCATCTTGAGAGAGGTGTCTACGATTAGAAACGCACTTTTGGGTAAAATTTGATACGAATCTTGCATTTTGAAATCAAGTAGATTTTCTCGTATAATCTTCTGCTTATGTCGCTATCTCTCGTTTTGACGGTATCTATATAATCATCACGTTATAATCTACACGAATCGTCTATAGTTAATGGAGATGAAACGAGATTGATAAGAGTTCCATTAAAGATCCTCACTTACTCCATGTCCAATGGCGAATATTGAGATGAATATATCAAGATAACAACAATGTCTAAGAGTGAGTACAGTAGAATAGAATAGGGGATGTTTTACTGCAGTGTACATAAGAAGAGATTGGGCCACTTTTGTGCCTGAATACAAATGTTTTTCAGATCCGATTAAATAATGACTATTTAAAATAATTATAAGCCGTTTTATAAACAGTTTAGAATAAATAGAGAATTAAGTAAAGCCAATAATGATTACCTCCAATATAGATGTAACTAGCGGATGATAGACCAATGAACAATGATGTTAATATATGGTTGAATCTGAAATATCGACTTTTTAAAATTATTATTGGAAAAGTTCAATTTCAGCTTTATTCTCCACTTCTCCAAAGTCTCTCATTACTTCTCTTCCCTTCCAAGTTAGCAAATACAATTGAATTGTGACCAATGAATGGAAACAGATGAGAAAGATTGAAACCTCTCTAGATTCAATTAAAAGTACTCCCACTTATTTATCCTACATGCCAATCTCTCCACTCTGACGTCGAGGAAGAAAAATCTGTCCCTTTCTTCCCCTATAATAGCCCAATCTGAAACTCGGCAAATATCAATCATGTCTAGAGTAATTTATGACCTATTCTTAATGATGCAACATATATTATATTGTTTTATGTTGATCATTCCGATATATTATACTATACTCTGACAAGTATATCAAGGTAAATCTCACGATTTAGTTGTCCATATGTACAAAGAACAATATAAAAGAAGTATAACAAAGATTGAAGAACAAGATCGATTCATTAGAAAGACATTTCGTTTGCTACGTCTGAAGGGTAAATCATAATATGATGGTAATGAGAAGTTCTCAATGAGTACTTGTACTAACCTTCCACCCTCTCGTCTCCAAACAAGAAACAATAATATAGAGTAGATGATATTAAATGAAAGGGCGAATAGAGCAATTATCATTGGAATAAAAACAAGATAAGATGAAGAAAATAGACGAACAGTGTGGAACTTCTGATTAATTGATTGATATGATGATAATATGAATGGAAAGACTCACTTCTAACACTAGACATTGATCAATATTCAAAGGAAATGTACAATTGTTGAATAGTGAATCGGATGATCTATTATATACAGAACAATTGTAAATAGTATACATTTAGTTACAAAGATGGTTGGGTACGAAAGGGGGAGGGACGGGCGTAGAGGAGGGGGGGGGGGTTGAAAGAAGGATGTGAAAGATGGAAGAGTGAGAGAGTGTCTACTATATGGGAATAGTCGATTAATCGTGAAATTGAGATAATGCACATATTCAAAATTCGTCAAATCCATTTTCTATATTGATAAATTATAGATGAAAATCTGTAGAGAATGTAACATAGTGAGTCTGTAAAACTAAACTGAAAAGATTAGAGTATTACATAATACAAAAGGAATTGAACCTTCAAAGAATACTTTTACGAAGATTAAATTGAAAACATCACATCTAAAAATGAGCTATATATTTATGAATCTTAAACTTGCTTATCGTTGTATATTTAATCAAATGAAGACGTATACGATAAATTTCATTATTTAAAAAAAACATATTCGATTGAATCTAAATGGGTAATGGAGCCAGTATATTCTACCGATATTTATCACGAGATTATGTCCAAAATGGCCTTGATGATGTTGTTATAGTAATATTTGAATAAACTTCATGTGTACCCATTCTTGAGAATTGGATTATTTCTTTTTTTTTAAGTGCAGTTATATTCTTTCGGACAGAAGTAGTGACGTTGTTTTCAGTTTTGTAATTAATAAATGAAGAAGATAAAAGACATTTCATGGATCCCAATAGTGGAAATTGTTCATATATGACCCTTCAGTTACAATTTCATTTAACAGTTCGTATTATTGAGATAAGGAAAACAGTAACGATTTTACAATTAAAGATATGTGTCAGTGCCAATCTCCATTAAGGGAATGATATCGCGAATAATCGACCACAAATAAGAAGAAATTTTTAATTGAAATGTTTCCATCGATCAATCAATTATAAATCATTTACATGATAATATTAATTCTCTGTTTTACAGACTCGCTCAAAAACATCTAATTGTAAGAACTTTAATTTAATTTAATTTGCATTAATAATTCCTTGTTTCATATAAATAGGATGAATTTTGTATTATTGTCATTGCATCCTCTTTCATTGTCGCTTATTATCATTTCTGTAAGTGGTTGTCTGGTCATCTCACTCTCCTCTCTTCCTTCTTATCCCACAAACCTTCTTAAATATTATTGAAGATGATTCGTATAATATTCATATTGCTCTTTTGGAGTCATATCGTATATTGTGAAGATGATGATGAAAAGCTCAGAAAAAGGCTTAAATATTTGTGTGCTGACGCTGTATGTCTTTTACATTCGAACATTTGTTGTTTGGCGAATGCTAATTTTGCAAATATCGTTCTACTACTCAATTTCATACAACTTTCAAAGAATAAAATAGTATGATAATAAACTAATCCCAAACAATGATAATATGTACTAGATCCTACAATCTGTTTTTTTTTCTAAATTAAACATTTGGTATTGATGTCAGTCCGATAGAAATCTTTGCAGATTTGTTCAGTGACAGAGAATTGCGTAGATCCAATGAAATCTTCCTTGGTTTCATACAAAGAAAGTGATATTCATGTGAAGGGTCATTGTGATGGATTGATTAGGATGAAGTCAGTTTGGATATGTTGCCTTAATACAACCGAACAGCCCTTCGAAGAATGTTGAAATGAAACTTCCGACTTATAACAAAAAAATGAAGCTCATAGTCTTTTGAAAATATGTTAAAGGTGGACTCCCGCGAATATTTTCGTGAACAAACTGTAAAGACAGAAAGGTAGCAAAAGTTATTCTACATACAGTACACCATTTATTTCACGCTAATTCTGCTTATTGATTGCTAGAAACATGAATGAATCATGCTTGCAATCTCAGGCAAAGGCGCGCTTTTTGAAAATAGGAAAGTTCGGCAATAGGATTCGAACCCACGGCCATGCGCTATCTAGACAGAAGTGCTACCACTGCGCTAAGGGATTGACGAGCGGTGACTCAATGTTCTTGCATATCACTTTACACTTGCATAAGCGAGATACAAGAGATTTGAATGAGCATTCGCGGGTCTCCATCTTTAAAATTGTGAAAATAAATAGATTTGTTCAGGCCATACAGTTCCGAGAAAACTATGGTCACCATGATAGCCTTCAAAGGAAAGAATACTGAACTTAGTTTAATGTTCGAGAATCAAACATTATTTGGATGCAAGAAAGACAACACACCTGCTGACGATCTTTATACCTCAGAAGATATCGAACAACGTTTATTGTAAATGTAATTCATAATTTAAATTGTTTAATTCAGTCCCTGAAGTTAATTTCACCGTTGATGGAGATGAATCATATTGTACTTTCTTCTTAAGTCACATTCAGCCACTGGTAACCTAATAATTAATGTAAAGATCTTTTCATCTTATTCTTCAGGATACGGCGATGAATGAGCTCATAGGGAATATATCAAATGATTTGAATTCAACATTTGAACAAACAAAGTACTCATATTTAAATTCTGAAGTGGATACATCTGACCTCTCGTTTAACCTTCAAAGCAAACGTAATTCAGGTCTAATGATATGTATTTCATAGAACGTTTATTTTAGTGATGTGCAATCCAGACACTCTTGTATATTCTCCTCCAAATGATCCAACAATTGATGTCTCGCAGGTGATTAGTGTAGTTGTATTTTAAGAAATAGTCAATTTCAGTTTGTTCTGAGTAGATCATTAACTCTAAACTCCGATTTGATGATTGCTTCGTGTGCTCCAAATCTACAATTGAAGTGATATAGACATGTTTGGTATATCTAAATGAATGGGTTATTCAGACATGGAGACAATGGAGGTCTCTCGGTAGAGTGTAAAATGAAAGAAGGAACAACAAACTACTATTATGTAATGACAGATGAAAAGAATGTCTCATACAGTCAAGATGATGAACCGAATGGAAAATTGGATCTATATTGCTCGGAGAAGAGTTAGTTGGAATGATTATAATGATGACTTTGAATGTATGATATTCAGAATGTTCTCATTGTACTATGAATGATCTCCTCCCATCATCATGTCCGATAAAAGCCGTTTGCGATGACATCACCGTAACAGCGAAATCGCCTACTACATGCATCGAGATGAAACCCGTAACAAGATCAAGGATAAAAAATATGCTTGATCTTTGATCTTTGTAGTGTCCTGATAATCGTATGCTTATCAATAACAAGACAGTCTTCGTCACAAATCCTCCTCAGTGTGTTTATGATGAAACTGATGATCACATATGGGAAGTTACGATTGGAGTCAGTTTATATTTGTATTTTTTAATATAAATTAAAATATTAAAGGCACTCTTTATAGGGTGTTATCACGAAAGTCGAAAGTGCTGTGTGTATCGATCAAGGTTTTCTATTCATAATCATCAGTTATACTGATCAATAATTACAGTATCCTGTGAAGATCACAGTACATTCAATAGCACATGTAATGACAATAATTGTGGAAATGTATGATTGACTTTGTCATACATAAATTAATGAAATATCTTTAAGTTGATTGATAACAATGGGAATAAAGTATGCGAAGGAGGTCATAATGATACACTCACACATATTCTCATGTTCGTAATCATCATTTCAATTTCAATTGAATCAATAATACAGGATGAAAAAGAACGATGATTTCATCGAATTAACTTCCCTTTCTTGTAACAACAAAACTGGAGAATGGATAGCCACATACAATAGTGCTGATGATAATGCAACAACTTTGACTACATATACGGTATGATTGACATCTACAGTAACCCACTGTAACCATTCGTTGTAGGAGAAAATATCCGATGAAACAGTAATCAACTGTATAAGTAAGATTGAAATCTTTGATTCATGGATATATATTTATGTCGTTTAGAAATAGAAGAACCACTCTCTTTGTCGACAGACACTAGTCAGGGCAGCGACCAAAAGTAAAAACCAAAAATATTTTGTGCATAATTTTTTTGATATTTGTTGATTTAATATTTTTGGCCAGAAAAAAATGACAAAAAGTCACAATAGTTTTTTGCTCAAAAGTCAAAAAAATAAAATTAGCAAAACCAAAATGTTGCAGAGCTGGATTCGGCAAGAAAAAGATTGGATACATTTTGGCTGGAGTGACTTGTTTATTGATTGGTATCATGACTATATTGATTATCGTATTGAAGAGTCGGGTATGATAAACTGATATTAATATGATGTTCTAGATGCTTTTAGGAGAAAAATGTAGATTTGAAGAAGAAAGATAAGAAGGATAAGAAGGAAATTAAAATTGTAAAGAAGGGAAAGAAGAATACAGATTCGGATGATGATAAAGATGAAAAAGATAAAAAGAAGAAAAAGAAGAATAAAAAAGTACTTTCTTAAATTAAATTTTATTTTAATAGTTTTTTTTTCAGTAAGAAATGAGCCACCAAACTTCAAGTTCTCAAGTTAAATGCCTTCCCAAATAAAGTAAGGTAATGATTAATAACATTAAACTCATCTTGGATGTAACCTTTACAGGTTAGATTCATCATTGAGGTTTCGAGTGGTCTTCTCTTTAAATTCAAGCTTCGCCCCGTTTTTATGTGGATAAAATTTGAACTTCAAATGTGTTTTATAGTGAATACATTTATTCGAAAACGAAGAAAAACAATTAACATCTATGAATCGATAATATGACAACTGAATCCATTGGATCTATTATCACAATAATCTATAAGTATTAGCCGTTTTATTGTACACAATATTATCACAGATACAGTTTAAAAAATCTAATATATAATAACAACATAACTAAATTAGCTAGTTTTATTGCAACATTTACTAGAAATTTTAGTCCAAAGTTGTTTAACTTCTTGGACTAATCGAGGATCCGCCAGAGTATTCGCTATCGGATCGATAACCATTGAAAGAACCCTGAATAAAGATTACGGTATGATCAATCAATTGAATTTGATAGATTTATTGATTACCATATCATAGCAGCTGCACTAGCCAAGAGTTCAACTTCTACGAATAAATCAGAATTAAGGAATGTTTTACATGGAGATCTGGAATTGATTATCAATCGATATTACTTAAAGACGAAATATTGATTACTTGTCTCCTTCTCCAAGATAAGCAAGTTCTTCCAATTCTACTAGAGCATAGATGGCTATAGCTAAGATTGGAAGTGAAGATATGGCAAAGGTTACCCTCAACATATCAATTATGTACAGTATCGATCAAAATTATCCGATTTTTTTCTCAAAATGGCATATCTTTCTTCGTTTTCAAGCTACAGACTTCGGAATTCTAGAGGACATTGGATGTGTATCATACAGTGTTTCTGTCATATAAACAATTAGATCATGTAATTTCCAGATGCTAATATTAAAATGTGGACAATGGTAGTAAAGCTCAAGATACAAAGTACAGTTACAAAGTCTGTTCGATTGTTTTGAAGTACGGGACCACCAATCACTTTTTCATTTGACAAATAAAAGCGGACAAGGTCACTGTCACAATAATTTATTTTGAAAAGAACATTTTTGCGGAATGCGTTTGCTTTGCTAGATATTTACTTATAAACTTACATATTGAAAGCCATTCGATTCATAGCTTTCTCACTCGACTTCTTTGATGATTTCGAAGATTCATTCGATTTCTGAAAACAATAAATTAATTATCGATTGATTTCAAAATTGGGTAGTACATTTGAATTCACAACCAAGGTGAAAATAATGAATCGAAAACAAACCACACTAGATGAATGAAGTGCTTGACGAGTTCGAATTCTCATCCTCAACATGAGTACTGTATATAATGTGACTACGGTAGCTGTTCCCAATGATAGAAGGACTACCTGATATTTAACAATATTTTGTTTGACAAATATCAAAGATCAAAGATCACTTACAATAATGATAGAAACTGGATATCCGCATGTGTTTAATGGACAAGGAATAGGAGTTGTATCGGGATAGAAGAGAGTTGCTTCGAAGAGACCAAAGCATACCTATGTTACATATTTGATCTTTGATCTTTTGACCTTGGAACTCTTGATTTTTTATCTCTTAACTTACCGAAGCTAACATTGTCACAACGTAGATACAAGCTATGAGAATATAAGAGTGCATCAAACGGAAGGAGACTTTGTAGAATATTGGATGAACAACAGCGGTGTAGAGGATTACGGTAAGGGCGAGATATGTTGCTAAATGCAAGAGAGATTACGGTAGAATCACCATAATTGACTTACAAGCTATACAAAAGAAATCGTGACTACCTATGAAGATGAAGACCGCTACTGAAGCATAACTGTAAACATGTAATTAGTGATTGAATCAATGTAATAATAATTTATAATATTGTTTTCGAAACCTCTCAATGCGGTATTAATTGAAGACAAATTGTGAAGAACGATTAATTGTGATATAAAGATAATAAATGGAACATACTTGAATCCTCCAACTTTCCATACAATGAGAAGACCATAGAAACATATCAAAGTAAGAAGAGATGTAACAGAACGGAAGAGTATTAATGCATATCGTTTACGATGGCTATAATGTTATGTGTTCAAATAAACCAATATTTTCAGTTTCAAAGAAAATAACTTTGTTTATAAGCTCTCTCTCTCTCTCTCTCTCTCTCTCGAAAAGGAGACAGAATTAATGTTTTCAAATTACCAGTCTCTTTCTCAATATTATTCAGTTGTTTGAAAACAACGGAAAATGAAGAGATCCATAATAATTTTTATCTATAAATCTGAGTACCCTGATCCAGCTTTCCTCCATACCATCCATTGAAGAAAGAGAAAGAAGAGATTGGAAAGAAAGGCAAAAACAGAAAGGACAATAGGGATTATGGCTAGAAAATATGTTCGGAATTCCTTCACTTGATGCAATTTCTAAAAAGATCAAAGATCAAAATGGGCGGAGTCCGGAAGACTTACTCCCAGTAATCGGCACGCTTCATCAGGATTGGATATATTACAATTAGCATATTTATCATCAATACCCGGTTTGAATATTGAGATACAACCTGGAATAAGAAATGAAATCAATCAATAAATGTTTCAATGGTGTGATAAAGCTATAATATTCGTAAAGATATAACAATAAACTAATATGAAAACCATTTCTTGTTTGATCTCTGATTCATCTATCAGAAATATGAAATATCAGAGATTCTTTGTACGTTATCTTTTACTCAAACTTGCTCTTCTGATCTTGTTTAGCATTACGAGGTATTATGAAAGAGTTTCGGAATCTACTCATTATTTATCTATTTGCCCCAAATGAAATATAGTATTAAACTTCTCCAACTCTGGGTCTCGTTTCCAATACATGCATAACAGTTTCTTCTAAAGACCAACTACTTATTCGAACCGAGAACATATAGATCAGATCTTGATTTCTCCTGATCAGATTTTGATCGAATTACCTGAGTAATCAACTTTTATTACTAATAACTGATCAGTTCCCTACTTATGTTATCAATCTCTCCCATTGTTTACATCTTCAATATCTTTTATTAAATGCTCCATCGCATCTATTTCCTTACTCCATCCTCATATTATTTCAATTCATATCATTGTTAAACTATATGTTTGTCTATTTATGGTGAATAAATAATTATTAATATATTGAATCAGGAATGGAAAAGAGAGAAACAATGAAAATCGCCCTTTCAATACAAATCAATTGAAGAATAGAGAAACGCTGAATAATAAGATACATTGGAAACAGACTTTGAATGCTTTTGGAATTGAAGATATATTTCACCTCTAGAATCATTAACAATAAAAATATTGTGAAAGGTAAACAAATATTTGAGGAAAGATGAGAAGAAGAATAACATACCATCGAATATAGGAGGAACTGATGATACTATCTGTGCTGGTTCTATTAACATCATTGTATCCATATTGATCTGTTCAAAGGGAGGATTCGAGAGGGAGAGGGAGAGAGGGTGAGAGAGGTAGAGGGAGAGGGAGAGAGGGTGAGAGAGGTAGAGGGAGAGGGAGAGGGAGAGGGAGAGGGAGAGGGAGAGGGAGAGGGAGAGGGAGAGGGAGAGGGAGAGGGAGAGGGAGAGGGAGAGGGAGAGGGAGAGGGAGAGGGAGAGGGAGAGGGAGAGGGAGAGGGAGAGGGAGAGGGAGAGGGAGAGGGAGAGGGAGAGGGAGAGGGAAAAGGAGAGGGAGAGGGAGATGAATGAGAGAGATAGAGGAAAAGTTGATGGATCGAGTAGACAGAAAGCAAACAGTATATCGAACTTTGTCTATGAGTAATGTTATATAAAGTAGAATAAGCAGCTTAACACAAATGGTAAATTTATCATGATATTCCTTCATATAACGAGGTATGGACAACAATATTGTATTACTTTAAATAATGATATGATGAAGCGTAAATAGAGTGGATTGTGTATGAAACATTTGAATGAATGAACTGATACAGAGAGACAAATTCCATTCGTCGACCATTGATAACGATAAGAGTTTAATCAGTCAATAAAGAATATTATTATATTGGTAAATGATTAGAAAGTTGTGAATCAAAATGAATTGAATATGAATGATATGAGTAATAATCAGTAGATGAAGAGAAAGAGTAGAAGAGAGGAGGAAAAGAATGAGTAAATAGAGATTATATATAGTAATCAATCGATATATCTTATCATGAAAATACTTTATTAGTATTATATACAATATATCATCGAGAGATATAGTCAGATAGTAATTCTTCACCTTCTTCAATGTCTCTTGTAGCAATGAGAGCAACAATACGAAGAGGACTACCGTATACTCCTGATAGACCATCACCCGATCGATATATAGTATACGGTAACCATCGACGAAGTGCTAATGGCCAATCGATAATGTCAATATCAATATACTGTACGTTTCCTGAGAAGAGTACGGTAGTTTCTATATTTCATTCGATATTGTAACCTTGTATCAACCTAGCATCGTTGATGTACTGCCCCTGATTCAAGAAATTGATCGGTTCTCTATCAATCCATGTTATGTCACAAACATTATGACCGTAATCACGAAAGGCGCACGATCTGAAATATACGGTAGTAAATTGATCTTTGATCTTTGGATGAATTTTTTGTAAAGAAGAATATTTAGAGAATGATATGTCATTTATCCAACCTGAAGATGCTCTTAGATAATCTCCTATCATTTCCATCAATCATTTGTCCATCTCTGAAAGTGTTCTCAGAATGTTTAGAGTTTGGAGGATACTGTACCTGCACCGTAACACAAAACTGTTTCCCAATGATTGTAACAGAATAGGATCGCCTGGTCTATATACAGTTCCGGGATATAGACTACAGAAGGTTCTCTCGTTTATTCTTCCTCTGTAATTAAAATATTGATATTGTAATCTATATCGTGCTATTGTGCTAGCACCAAACCTTTTTAAAAAGAGGCCAGTTCCATCACATACTGCACTTCTACGCCGTACTAATTCGAAATTGAGTTTATTGAATAATATATCCTTTACTTGTTCTCGAAATTGTGGATTGTTCTTAGAATCGTTAAAATTCGGAGTCGGCCATCTTTCGTTGAGCGTTTCAACAACATTCTTTTAAAAATAACTATTTTGTAATAATAAATATATGTTTGAAATATTACTCGAATTTGCAGAGAAAAGTTATTTAAATTTACGTCAATCGTCAACGGAATTTGTTTCGGATCCGTTCTAATAATTCTACTGATTACAAAAGGAGTGAATCGCCGAAGATATTCACTCAATCCATTCATACAAGCTGATACCTGTAGGAAATATAATGAAATGGTACATGCATGTTATTACAAGGTATTCTTTTCAAATTAGCTGACTATAAAAAATTTTAAATAAAAGAAAAAACTTAAACCAAAATAAAAATAAAAAGTCTCCCCATATTGTTGCAACTCGGCATGGTTGTCTCTTGAACGGAACGCACGCATACTGTACCTTTCTTTGACTGAGTATCAGCGCCTCAACACACAATGGCTTTACGCAGGCAAAATATTCAGTTGAATTTTCTTTTTTTCAACGGTTTTTCCTTTATCTATGTTAATTGTTGCTGAAATTTTGTTAATCGATATGGTTTATTATGTTCCCTTACCGTATTCATGATTAGCAACTGTTCTTTGTTCTTGTCCTTTTATTCTCGCTTTTTTGGTCTCTCGGACGGCGGGCAATCATGTCTTCAACTCACCCCATCACCAAGAAGAAGAAGGCAGTCCAAGATGGAGTCTTCAAGGCTGAGCTGAACAACTTCCTCATGAAGGAACTCGCTGAGGACGGATACTCCGGTGTTGAGGTATCTTTATACGGTTTTCAACGATGTTAGGTTATATGCATGAAGCATTGTGTGTAGTATCTTCCGGGTGATCTTTCATTTATCTCGCATGTGTAGATCCGCCGCACTCCCGCTCGCGCTGAGGTCATCATCATGGCCACTCGTACCCAATCTGTTCTTGGAGAGCGCGGACGCAGAATTAAGGAGCTCACCTCCGTCGTTCAGAAGAGATTCGGATTCGACGATGGAACCGTTGAGGTATTAAATCATAACTTTTTATTTTTTAAACTCACTTACCTGCTTCATATAATAGTGTAAACTTATATTGAGTTCTAAAGAATAAAAGAATCGTATCAAACATTTGTGGCAACCTTTGTCGCTGAAAATTTGAATCGCGCGATAGTAACACATAAAAATCAAATTCGTGTGAAGATTTGATAAATCGGGAAGGTAGGGTGCCAACTCCGGGTTCATGTTGCCGCTAGCGACAATGCCTCCACGTTTGTGCCCAAGACTAATACATCGATCTTTTTGGGTCCATTTTCATTCTTTCAAAGAATAAGAAATTGAAGTAATTATTGCAGCTTTACGCCGAGAAGGTTTCCAACCGTGGTCTCTGCGCTGTTGCGCAATGCGAGTCCCTCCGTTACAAGCTCGTCGGAGGTCTTGCCGTCCGTCGTGCTTGCTACGGAGTTCTTCGTTTTATCATGGAGTCCAACGCCCAAGGATGCGAGGTAAGAACTTTTTAATTATCTTTTGATTCAATTTGTAAATGATTTGTGCTTAGGTTATCGTATCCGGAAAGCTCCGTGGTCAGCGTGCCAAGTCTATGAAGTTCGTCGACGGACTCATGATCCACTCTGGAAACCCCGTCAATGACTACATCCAGCAAGCCGTCAGACACGTTCAACTCAGACAAGGTTAGTTCAATTATTGACTATTGCTTGCAATTTTATATCCGGTTTTTGTTCAATTTGTCACTGTACTTTATCATTCAGGAGTCCTCGGTATCAAGGTCAAGATTATGCTTCCCTATGACCCCACCGGCCAGTCTGGTCCCAAGATGCCTCTTCCCGACCAGGTATTTATATTTTCATTTTCTTCAAATGGGCTGCGTTGAGTAGGAGGTTGGGGTAAATAACTCTTCCACCAAATTAGCTGCCCTAAATGATTTGATATATGTACTACTGAATTATTGAAAATGATTCTTCAGTGTAGGAACTTGATCAACAATATTTTTGTTTAGGTTCACATTGTCGAGCCTGCCGAGGATGTCAACCCTGGACAGCCCCATTCCGAGCACAAGCAAGAGCCTAAGATCAACCTTCCCGCCGCCCCTGCTGCTGTTGCCCCTACTCCTGCTTTCTAAGCGGAGACCTTTCTTGTTGTCCCTTTCGTCACTCCTTTTGGAATGTTACATAAAATTGTTGTTATCTGAAAAAAGACGTGATGAATTTGAACAGTTGAGTCTATCGCATAATATCTACATATTCAAATTCTGTTACCGGTATAATATACTATTTCCAAAGAGCTTTCACTATTACTTGCACTTGCTTACGAATCGGTCTACGCTATCATTTATAAGGATGTGAGTCTCTCGATGTTGTACCGGTGGGGTCTTTCTAGTTCACGAACCCGTTTTGTCTTTCTCACAGTTGCGGCAGTCACCTCATTCATATCGTGGGATAATGAGACCATCAATAGTAGCTTTGCATATCTTGTTGCTCGCAATGTAAGTTTGATAACGTACGTCGTATTCTCTCCACCATGTACTTTCTAACAGTAACTAATTCTCTAATTTGATGTTGCGTATCCGAACTGCTGACTCTAAACTCGTCCAAAGTGACCATGAGAGTGGGTTGTTACCACTATGTATTGAGCGACTATCTTTCTCTTGTGTAGTACTGTTTTCTATCGATATATCGCGCCTTTCACCTTATAGCTTTAGTTCCTATTATGCCCGCTTCTACTCGACGTTCGACAAAGAGAACGAACGATGAAGATGCGCCCACTCCTGCCAAGAAGGGAACTGAATCGCGCGATGATGAAAAGTAATCGATAGTGTGCTGGATGCACAATCTAGTTTACGATTTTACGGAATTGTTGCACACTTGCACTTTCTCTTAAATATCCTGTCTGTGGTGTTTATTACAGTGGCGGATTTTTCTTTGATCTTCGTTATCAATAAATCAATAATATTCAGGAAGTTGTCTTTCGCTAAAATGGCTTCTTCAATCACCCGTCAGATCATTCATTCCTCCAAGGCGCCCGCAGCTATTGGTCCCTACAGGTAATTGATTTCAAAAGGTTTAAACAATAATTAATGACTCGATTACTGTAATTGGTGGAATATTGTAATTGGTGGGGTGGTCTTTATTTGTTGGTGGTTGCTGCATAATTCTCAGAAAATTGTGCAAAAGATTTTCGATCCTGGCAGGACTCGAACCTGCAATCTTCGGTTTAGGAGACCGACGCCTTATCCATTAGGCCACAGGACCACGCATGTCTTTCTCTCGAGTAGTGGTAGTTGCTTGCCAAGGAGAGGAAGTGCGCGTCTTTCGCGGTTGATCTCCCTCCATTCTTTTTCGGTGTATTCAACGCTTCTTATAGTAGAATGTCATTTTATAGTCTAGTGGTTGACAAGTTAGATTTGGTTACGAACGAGTTGTCATTTGAATTGGAGAAGAAAATAGAAGGTCCCTTTGTAATGAAAGAACAATAGCATGAACACTTGTATGATGGAATGGGAGAGGTTTCGGGATGAATTAAAAGAGTGAAGAAAGTTGTAAGTGGAACTGGATAGACGAATGAGAGATGGTATTGTAATGGTTAATAGTTGAGAAATGATTGGTATGCATAGACTAAGTTCATTCAATCATCAAACAATTGATACGTAATACGGTTGGAAAGTAAGAAAAGGATGATCTCCATTGATTGAGTGATAGTATAGTTTATTGATTGATTGATTTGCAGCCAGGCTGTCCGTGTCGGTGACACCATCTATTTGTCCGGCTCTCTCGGTCTAGTTCCCGAGACGATGGAGTTGGCTGAGGTAAGAGTACGGTAGCGTGTATTGATTGATTTTCAATCTCATAACATCTTGTTTATTATCACTACGTGAATTACTTATTGATTATTTATAGGGAGTCGATGCTCAAACTCATCAGTCACTAAAGAACATTGGAGAGGTTCTCAAGGCAGCCGGAGTCGACTACGGTAACGGTACGGTAAATTATCGATTAATTTTTCAATTTCATCATGTTGATTGATTGGTATTCTTGTAGTTGTGAAGACTACCGTACTCTTGGCTAACATTGATGATTTCGCTCGTGTTAATGATATCTACAAGGAGTACTTCAAGGCGAACTTCCCCGCTCGTGCGGCTTATCAGGTTATTGATTGATTTCATATTTTTCACTCGTATAATATTGATTTATTGATAGAGAAATGTGTGATCTTTCCTTAGGTCGCCGTTCTTCCCAAACGTGCTCTCGTCGAGATTGAAGCCATTGCTGTCGCTGGAAAGATTGAGGATGTCCCATCTCCTTCCCTCTAAACTCTACCAACTCTTACCGTAATCCTACCATACTGTATCTAAAATAACCGATACAGATTTTTTAGTAAACTTGTGATAGAAATTGTCAAACGTCTGCCATAATGTTTGCTTAGATGAGATTTCATAGCCATTCCTCAATAATTTTATACGAAGTTTGTGATAAATTTGTTGTTATTTATGTTGTCCAAAATGTGCAAAAATTTCGACCCTGGCAGGACTCGAACCTGCAATCTTCGGATCCGAAGTCCGACGCCTTATCCATTAGGCCACAAGGCCATGTGTTCAAACGCCGTGTAGAGAATATGAGAGGGAGATAGAGCAGAGAGTGGGTGTGCACATCCAACTCATGTACTAGTATTATAGAAGAGACGTCCGTTTCTTCTGATCAATGTTTTGAATGATTTATCGGAATGATTTCCGGTTTTTGAAGAGAAAAGAAATGAATACAATCATTGTTGAGGAACGCTTTTGTTACCCTCTCTCCTTCTCCCTCTCCTTCTCCCTTACACCCTCCCTCTGCTTCTTCATCTCCCGTTCCCTCTCCCCTACTCTTTACCCTTTAACTATTGTACTCCTGAAACGTTAATCGATCTATCGATGATTACTGTATACTCGAAGTATTGATTGGACAGTGGTAATTGACCGTTGAGAGCTGCGCAGTTTCTTTACGGCTTAGACTATGTGAGAATAGATTTACGAGAGAGAGAGAGAGAGAGATATTGTGAACGGGAGGGAGAGGAAGAGATGGAGAGGGTGAGAGAACGATTGAATTGAATAAGAATTAGATAGAGAGATAAGGAATCTTTAACAGTAGTTTATATTTGAACCCTAACATAGTCAATTTCTCAATTGACGAACAACGTTATACTCGTTGTATATTTCGATTTGATTTCATTTTATTGATTGTCTTTCGAATGAGGAAGTAATCTATATCTCTACTACCACAAACAACTTCCTTATTCTCATCGAGTCCTTTTCATTATCGTTCACTATATTTTTGGAAAGAAAAACAGGCGAGAACTGTCGGATGTTATTATGAAAAAATGTTCCAAATAAATTTGGGAAAACGTTCCGCGAAATATTTATCCTTCTATGAAAAACCGAGCGCGAATGAGTAGTTATGGAAAACTTCTAGGAATTTCTAATGGAATCTCGAAATTTTTTGAATAAAAAAGTATTTGACCAATCCTTCATATTATATGAGAACGATTCTGAGGTCTTTCGAAGAACAATTACCAAAATGAAAGTCAAAAATGTTTACGTGCGAATTTCTGTTAACTATGAGCAGATCAAATAACTTATCTTTTAATTATGCCTGAAAATATCAATTTTAAATAGAAAAAGTGATTTTATATGAGATTAAAACGAAAATTCAGATTTTTCCGAAATTTCTCGTTTTCCCGACTTTTGAGACTGGGAAATTTTTTTCTCGAAATTTCGAAAATTTCCCGCACACCTTTGGTTGCGATAGGGAGAATATCCTTTAGAAGAGTCTCCAAAGTCTCAATATATACCATTGCCTGATTTACTTCCATTTTATGTTCTTACCTTCTACCCCTCTCCCACACCCCCATAGCAATTTATGATAATCTTGTATCATTCTGTTTCACATTGTTCCCATTGCTCTCTCGGTCGTAGATAAAATATATTGGGATAGAGTGAGATTTGAGTAATTCTCTGGAGATTTGAGTATTTAATATGTGGGTGTGGTGATGTTTGCTTAATATATCCTCTTATCATCGATTTCATTAGAGAGAGAGGGTAGTAGAGGGAGAGATAGAGAGAGGGTGAGAGAGAGAGAGTGAGAGAGGGAGAGGGAGAGAGAGGGAGAGGGTAGGGGAGAGGGAGAGAGAGGGAGAGGGAGAGAGAGAGAGAGAAGGGAGTGATTGGAACGGATCTTCTAATCACTTTTATCATTCATTTCTTCTATCGTCCCTTATCAGTTCAAGTCAATACAACATACAGTAGAGACATATCTATATTCCGTTCAGAACAACTCCTTACCAGATTAATTCGAAAATGGATAAAAAACATTATATCGAAATATTGATCAGAAATGTGTGTATGACTTCAGAGGATGTATGCATGAATTAATTTATTTTTTTTTTTAAATTAAAAAAAATTATTTTATTTTTTTGGAATGGGAAAAGATGAATGGATGAAGTATCAATTCTCCCTTAGAGAACATTCATTATAATTCCATCTATTAGGAAACTGATCTTTGATTATTAGAGATTCATGAGTTATGAAGGACCCCCATCCACAATAATCTATTGAAGCCATCATTTTCAATAACGATTTTACCTGACCGAATTTGATTTTCTTCGCGTTTCAAGTTTAAATTCATTAACCATCCTTCATTTCCTTTACTTCATTCAGTTCTTTCTTCTTCAACTGATTAAAATCTAACAAGGATATGGTCTCAAATGATCATGGAATCATGATATTATTCATTTTCTAAAAAATCTCTTGATATGTTATAAACTATAACTCCATTTGAATTTGAGTACATGCCCTTGTAAAAGAGATTCTTCAACCTTTCTTAAACTTCTTCCACTCTTTGAAGAATCACCGTGTTTTTCTATCAGACCTCCGTGCTTTTAAATAGTTAATTGAAATCGTTTATTATTCACATGAAAGTGTGTTTTGATTCAATTCTTTCAGAGTTAAACAACTATGATAAATGTTCTTTTTCTTTAGACTTTCGATGGGTTCTCAGAAATTATTCATTTATTGAAAATGATATTTCTATTGTTGATATAAACAATGGAAAGATCGCTGTGAGGTGAGCTTCCCAGTTGAGGGGGGGGGGGGGTAGAGGGAGTTTAGGGATGGGCATCTAGAGGGGTCGGGTGGAATGGACTCATTTGCCAATATCTCTTATGTTCTCATGCTTTATCATTTTTTCTCCATAGTTTGTTCCCCTCCTTCAATGGATCAATTCTACCTTATTCATTATTTTCTTATTGTATTTCTGTCAGACAAATAATTTATTTTTAAAGAAATCCTATTACATATCTACTACGGTCGTTATTTCTAGAATATTATATTCGTATGACCAAGGCGACTTTTGAAAAATCCAATCGATTGTATTGAAAAATGTTTTCGAAACGAAGTTCCAAAATTTATTCATTACTTTCATCTTAAAAACGATCAATTCAATCATTCTCAAAACTAAAAATTTTTACGAATGTACATTGTAGGAATGTAATTTTAGAGAAAAAACGATCGTACATAGAAGCAGATTTTTGGAACGAATTTTTAAGATTTAGGAGTTAGTATTTTTGTACTTTAGCACAAAAAGCGACTGAATGCAGAATAATCCATTGATCTTTTTTGTAAAAATAATTAATAATAGCTTATTTATTTGTTATAGAGTAGCAATGAGTCAACTATGATCATTATAAAAACCATGTTTACATTTATTCTTTCATCAACCACTCAAATGTTACAATTCGTCTTCATATAAATTGATCATAGTAGAGTTCTCTATCCACTTAAACTCTTTCTTTCTCTTTTAATCATTGCTCATCTATCAAACCTAGATCTACTTATTAACTATTGAATAATTAATAATGTATTGCCATTTTTTGTGCCATTTAAAACTTCAAGTCAAAACCAAAAGGTGTGAGAGTAATTACATAGGTGAAATGCAAACAAGGAAGAACATCAATGAAAAATAGCCTGAGGGCATTGGTTTGATTGATTACCAAATGGGACAAATTTTATATCTACAGTACTCTTATTGTTTTGTAAGTGAGAGACAAGCCTATTTAGAATAAAATATTGGTTAACAATGTCAATAATGGCTATCATTGTTTTCCGATAAAACCTTTTTCTTTGGTAATCCAGAAAAGATCATGAGATCGATAGTTTCTATTTTGAATTCTGTCATTAAAAGAGAAAGCTGTGTTTAAAAGAACTGAAAAAAACTGAAATTTGGGAAGGCTTAATTACTTTTTTTCGGTTTTAGTTTTTCTCTCCTTTTTTGTAAGAGAAAATGTTTCTTCTTGGATAGATTTAAAATGAAACAATTATCATAAAAATCTTTTAAAAAATACAAAAAAAGATGGTCGAAGACGTAAGTCCAGAACTTTTTCAATTCACTGAATAATTGAATTGAACCTTCAATTTATTCATTATTGCACCTGACTGGAGGCATTCTAGTGCTCTTTTCGGACAACAATACAGAACACATTCTACCTCTCCCTCTCCCTCTCCCTCTCTCCCTCTCCCATCTATTGCGTAGGCAATCATTCCGGTATCGTAAGATGAGGGAGAGGGAGAGAAACTTAACTCGTCCAGGTTTGCTTCTGTACATACATCTAGAAATAGAAGAAAATGGTAGAGGAAGGGGTGAATGACTTCCTTCTATTCCGTTATTCTCTTATTTTCATCCTTCTCTCTATATAGAATGATCTTAATCATAATTATGATCAAGGAGAAACTCCAATATGCTTCACTACAAGGAAACGAGGATTCATTTCAGAAAAAATAGCGTAAACCATCCAAAACTGTATAATGTCCAAGATTGAAAAATATAAAGAGATGAAAGAGACTTACTCCCTCTATACTAGACATGTGTTGTCTTAATGACTTCAAAGACAAAACAAAGATCAAAGATCATCTGTGTCTTCTAATGAATACCCAGATGTCTATGATGAATCTGACCTCTCTTTCTGATATTACACCTCACATATATCCCTTTCTCTATCTCTCCCTCTCCTTTTCTACCTCTCCCTCTTCTTCCTGTATTTCTCCCCCTCTCCCTCTCCCTCTCCCTCTCCCTCTCCCTCTCCCTCTCCCTCTCCCTCTCCCTCTCCCTCTCCCTCTCCCTCTCCCTCTCCCGACCTTCATAGTACCTCTCTTTAACCTATTACAGACACTTTCAACATTGACTATGCGCTAACGGCACTATTCATTCATTCATTCATTTTTGTCTACCTATTGTCTACAGTACCTCTGATTGAGTACAGTAAGTCATTCATTAAGTCACAATTATAACTGAACTTGGCTTAATCTCTTATCACATCTATTCAATTCTTTCTTATTCTTTGTTCTATCACCATTTTTGTCTTTTCTCTCTTCGTTTCTTCATATCGCTTCACTTTCTCGTCTCTTTCTACACTTCGGCTCAATTCCTGTTCTCTCCCTCTCCCTCTCCGTCTACCTCTCTCTCTCCCTCTCCTTCCCCTTTATTTCCCCTAAGGTGCATACCAGCCAGGTTGCCGTTTAAGTAGATCATTCTTGATTATCGATCTATAATAAATCGATAATCTAGATTGAAAAAGTAGATGGTGGGTATGGGGGATTTCAGTTTTTGCATTCTTTCTCCCCTATCGAGTCTCTCTCACACTGTTACTGTTGTACTTTTCATCTCTACTCACTCTCTTCATTTCCTACACTCTCTCATCTCTCTATCTTTCTCTATCCATTCTCTCCTTCTACTATACTCTCTATCCATGCTTGAACTTAGATTGAACATCGTATTTATACTTCTTTCGTCATTCTTTTTTTGATCACATTCCAATCATTGATTATTGTTTATCAATTAAATAATTCAACTTTATTCTCTTATAACTTCTCTCATTAGAGTTTATTCGAGTGAAACCTCGAGTGATCTCTATCCCTTTCGAAGACATCTCTAGAATATCTAATTGGGATATATTATTATAATCAATCGTATAGTGACTGTATCATCTTCATCCATTCTGTCACACTTATTCCATATCTCATTAGAGTTCAGATAAGGCAATCAATCATACGGGATACTCAACACTGTGTCCATTTCACTTCCCCACTATCTCTCTCTCTCCCTCTCTCTCCCTCTTCCTCTCCCTCTTCCTCTCCCTCTCTCTCTCCCTCTCTCTCTCCCTCTCTCTCTCCCTCTCTCTCCCTCTTCCTCTCCCTCTCTCTCTCCCTCTCTCTCTCCCTCTCTCTCTCCCTCTCTCTCCCTCTCTCTCCCTCTTCCTCTCTCTCTCTCTCCCTCTCCCTCTCCCTCTCCCTCCCTTTCTCTCCCTCTCCCTCTCTCCCTCTTACCCTTTCCATCACCCTTTTCATGTTCATTGTCCGAACTTCGTTTCTTGTGGACATATAGTCTCAAATGAGCAGCTCCCCTTTAGGTAGAACGCCATTTTTCTCCCTCTTCCCTCTCCCTCCTCTCCCCTCTCGACTTCATAAACCTGATCAGTCTTTCTTCAGCTTCTTCTTCTTCCTCTTTTCACCTCTCTTCTCACCACTTATAGCTTCACACTTATAACAATACCATCAATCAATAAATAAATCAATCAATCAATAAATGACGTAATCAATCAATCAATACAAGCTCATAAGTCTTCCTTTTCAATTGATTCGTATTCATTGGTATTTCTTGCTTATATCGACCACCGGTTTTCCTCTTTTCTCTCAATGTCTGTCCACTCTCTCATTATTCCATACTCTCTCTCTCATCCATTCATTCTTATAGTGTCGATCAATTACAATAGTGCGATGTCTAAGCTTATACCATCTTGGCATTCTGCCAAATGTCTATTGGCAACATGGAAAATTACCGATTTTTACGTTTTCAAAAATACGTCATCTCATAACCTTATCTGAGATCAATGAGATTGAAGAGTTTCTTCTATGTAATATCATAGACCATTCATCTACTCAAAAGATATTCAATCTATTTATCTATCATAAGTGCTCTCAACTTCTTTCATTGTCTACTCTATCTATCTCTGATACTAATCATCAAAGATCTTACTCTGGATACTGTATCTTCATATTTCTTGATTTACTATCAATTCAATAATATTATATTATCTCTTTTATTCAATCAATAATAGCCTACCGTATTCATTATTCAATAGATTGTTCTTTGTGTCATACATCTGACCTCGTATGTCTATCATATATCATCTGTGTGCTACTATCTATCAATATCTTAGTCACTTGTGTTTTTTTCGTTCCGTTATTATCACAAATACGACTGAATATACAAATATGTATGTCCATCTCTTATCTCTCTTTATCTTTCTCATTCAATACTCATATTTGACTTAAGAATGCGTGGTATTTCCATCCTCTACCTCTACCTCTCCCACTCATCCTCTCTACCTCTCCTTCTTATTCTTCCTCTCCCTCTCCCTCTCTCTGCCTCTACCTCTCCCTCTTCCCTTCCTCTCTCCCATATATTCACCGACCTTGTCGTCCTTCGTCAAAATGTCTACGATCTCATAATTTACTTTCTTGGTGATAGATGCATATAAATTGTTCCACTTGATATCTTCTCATTCCGATTTCAGACTTACGCCGTTTAGTGCCGATAGGACTGACACGGGGAGAGCTGTAGTCTCCATGCGAGAAGGCCTCCTTCTGATTGTACTCACATGCATCCTAGATGGAATACATGGTATACGGTATCTCAATATCGACTTGGTCTTATATTAATGATTTATTTTTTTAAATTATTTATCCTCCAAGTTCACGTTTTACCCTGTTGCATAAAAATTTTAATAACAATTTATTCACCATAAATAGGCTTACGAAATTATTGTTAACGATATTGACTATATTCCGATACTATGCCATTACTTATTTCAAATGATATTACTCGACGTTCTTTCTTGCATTTGCATTAAAAACAAATGAAGCACATTTAAATGCGAGAAATAAAATAAAAATGGAATAGTATTAGGGAAGATATGATAAATTGATCGATTAAATGGATTAATATTAAGGAGTGGAACGGATAGAGGAGTATCAGAGATACGACGGATGGTTCAATAATCTAGCCAATCCCGATTGGGGTAGTGTAGGTGAGTGTGTAGATTCAGACGACGTTTCTCATTCCTCATATCATTACACCATAATCCTCTCAGGTAGTCGATTACATCGTGATTCTCCTTCTAATTATCATGATGGAGTATATCGATTGGACGATTCACTCCCATCTGCCAGAGCCATTTCTGATCTTGTTTTCAAAGGTTATTGATTGATTCAGAAGAATGATTACAGTATCCCTTTATTGAATAGCCAGAAAGACCCGTAAACATAGAAACTCTCTCAATTTCAATGCTCTCTTGCTTTCATTGAAAATTGGCATGAATGACAAGACAATGATTGATTGACAATATTATATGTAATATAATAGATCAGTGAAATTAGTTACATGACTGATCCATGGTACACAATTCATGATTATTGATTGAAGATCAGTATAATCAATCAGTAAATTCCAGGTCCCTCGGGTATTCCGAACAAACGGAACATGACTACAATGCTCGCATTCTTCAGTAAGTTCAATTACTTCCTCTCCCTCTCCCTCTCCCTCTGACCAGTACATACTACTTCTAACCTGTCGAATGGTACGACACTCTCTCACTGTCCCATACACTCTCATCTTTCTCTAACTGTTTGTAATCTCTCTATTGGTTCTCTCTCTTAGTCTATAGACTTTTTGTCTTTTCTTCCCTCTAAGCCCATTCACACAATAATGAGTACACGTTGCATACAATATGATTATGTGAATATTCAGAGAACAATCTTTATACGTTGATCTTTGATCTTTGATCTTTAGGTCAAGTAGTTGCATACGAGATCATGCATTCTACACAAATCAGTTGCCCACTGGAGATGATCAAAATTCCAGTACCGAAGTAAGTCATGATATTTGATCTTTGATCTTTGATCATTCTATCGGAGTGATTCAAACGATATCCTATGACACTTGTTTTGTTGTAAGGAAAAGATTGGATTGTAGGATAAGATTGTTTGTTCATATAAAGTAGTTATAAACTACGTGGACATTCACTTATGAATAGTCATTTATGAATGAAGAGATCTTTAACTGAAACAGATTTGATCGAATACTTCTTGTATTCAGTTGAATATCATTCAAACTTTTTTTATTTGTAGACAGATTAGCAGCAAAAAATATTGTCTGCTATTGTTACTGAAAAAAAGTGTAAAAATGAGCGGATGAAACGAAATGAATGATTTTTTACGAGATACGTCTCTATAAGAAATTATAAAAGATCATAATTATTACTAAATGATAAAAAAATAAAAAAAATATAGATAATTAATGGTATAATGGTATTATTTGATGAGGTATCATATGATGGTTCCATTCTTCTTTTTCTATTAGATTATAATGAGAGTATCTTCCACTTATGGTAGTTTCTAGATTAAATGAAGAGATAACACATATTGTTTACTACTTTGAATTTCATCTGGAAACTTCTTACACTGAAAAAAGAGTGCTCTTGTACCCATATCAAGTATACATACAATCTCGAAAAATATTAAATTTTTATTAATTTAAATAATTGTTAGATGCGATGCTGTTTTCGATAAGGAATGTGAAGGAAAGACGGAGATTCCCTTTACAAGGGCCAAATATGACAAATCTACTGGACATGGCTTCAACTCTCCTAGGGAACAGGTACGATTATTCATTTTATTTTGACCTACTATTGTGTTTTTGAAAAGTACTTCATAATGTGGTTGTACATGTCACATAGGAAGTGTCTTTAATGAGTTTCTATGAACAAAGTGTGAGATTGTTTGAATAGTCTCAAATATCGCTCGTTCTCTGTTGTGATCGAACATACATCAGAAGATGATTCTATTGAAAGAAATGATGAAGTTGTCGGTTGAACTGTCTACCCACACTATGGATTCAGAAAATAGGAAGAGAGTGAGTGGAGATGATGAGAGATCACGAGAGCTAGAGAACGAGAGCGTTAGAGATCAAAATTGAATCTGAAGTCATAAGAATGTCATAAGAATTGAGTGATGTCATCCTATACAACTATTTAGATAAGAATAGAGTAGAACTAAGTTGATGAACAAGCAAAGATTATGTATAGGTGGTGTATGAACTCATGAGATTAATTCCGATGAGAAAACGGGAAAAGCGATACTTGAGACAGCATAATTGATAGTTTTAAAAATAAAATTGATCCTAAATCGGCATTGAATATGAAAGATGAAAAATAAAATGTCTCCCAATCAATCGATATTTGAGGTAAATGAACGTACTTCATGGATTGATGCTTCATTCCTCTACAGTACTCAGGAACCATGGGTTGCCTCTTTGAGGAGTTGGAAGAATGGAACACTTGAGGTTTATTGATTGATTTATCAATAAATATCGATTGAATAATTGGAATTATTGATTGATTTGAGGAAGGTTCAATGAAAGGATATCCACCATTCAATAATCCTCATATACCTCTTATCAATCCTCCACCTCCACAGATTCATCGACTAATGAATCCTGAACGATTATTCAGTAAGTACTTACTTATGACTTATCGTTAAGTAAATAACCTTAACATAACCTTATTAAGTCCTTGGTGATTCACGAATCAATGAGAATCCTGGTCTACTCTCATTTGGATTGATTCTATATAGATGGCACAATGAACAGGTTAGCCAATACACAATTGATCTTTGATCTTTAAGAATGCACCTTTATTTTAGATATTTGATTACAGTGTTTTTATCTAATTGTAAATCAAGTATTAATCTTAAAAGCTATTAAATTTAATTTACAATATAATTTCTAGGCTCGTCGTATGGAAAAGAAACATCCAGATTGGACAGATGAAGAACTATTCCAAGGTGCACGTCGAATGGTTATTGCTACACTACAGGTTTATTAACCTCAAATATAAAGATCAAAGATCAAAGATCATTTTCAGAAGATCATTCTCTACGATTTCGTGCCAGCTCTATTGGGTGATTCCAAAGCGATTCCTCCTTATACAAAGTGAGTTCGATTTATAAAGAGATCAAAGATCAAATGAGAAGGAGATCAAAGATCAAAGATCATCATTTACTTTCTTCAGATATATGCCTCATGTTCCTCCTGGTATCTCTCATGCATTCGCCACAGCTGCATTCAGATTTCCCCATTCAATTGTCAGTTTCTTATCATTAGAATTTCGTAAATCTCATAATGATTACGGCCCAAAAGATCAATAGAGGATTAAGATATCGTAGAATATTTGAATCTAGCATAACCAAATCTACCGTAATATACAATAATCATGTATTTCTCTTTGATTAGGTTCCACCTGCAATGATTCTTCGTCGAAGAGATTCAAAGTGTGCATTCAGAAATGAAGTGGGAGGTTTTCCAGCTTTGAGACTTTGTCAGAATTGGTGGAATGCTCAAGATATCGTACAGGTACGAAGGATAAAGATTTGAGATCAAAGATCAAAGATCAATATTCAGGAGTATTCAGTAGATGAGATTGTACTTGGAATGGCATCACAGATCGCAGAAGCTGAAGATAACATTGTCGTTGAAGATTTGAGAGGTATCTATGCAAATATTGTATCTATAAATTTTTATGTAAAAAAATCGCTTAAATACTATAATCGAAGCAAATATAAAAGGTTGAAACATATTCATAGAAAACTCTTTAGTTATCTGCAACATGCATACATACATACAAGTTAAGATTGTGATCTAAAATACTATATATGTTATTAATATAAAGTATTCCTTTGATAGATTATATCTTCGGTCCAATGCATTTCACTCGTTTGGATGTTGTATCTTCTTCTATAATGAGAGGACGAGATAATGGAGTACCTCCATATAACATCTTAAGGTACTCTTCACATACATTTTTATACCCCCAATGAAAATACATATGCTTGTTTACCATTTTTAGAACCAATAAAGTAACAAATCAATCAATAACCTTTATTCAGACGTTCTTTCGGGCTTCCAGCTCGTAATTGGTCGACGATCAATCCACAAATGTACAGTGAGAATCCTGAGGTAATACGGTGGATCCATATCCGAGGCGGCAAATTTAAATATTTTTTTTAGCTTTTCAAAAAGCTCGCAGAACTTCATAATAATGACATTAACAAGTTGGATGCGTACGTAGGAGGAATGTTGGAGACTGATGGATACGGTAGGTGTTCAATCAATCGATATCATGAGTATCTTTCGTTGTAGGACCCGGTGAGATCTTCTCTGCGATTATCAAAGATCAGTTCTTAAGGATTCGTGATTCGGATCGGTTAGACATTCATATGAATCAATCGATAATTGACTTTTGATGTGCAGGTTCTGGTTTGAGAATACATTGAATGGAATATTCACTGAAGAAGAATTGATAGAGATAAGAAATACGACATTGAGAGATATCATCACTCATACTACAGATATCGGAGAGACTCATTTACAGGAAGATGTTAGTTACTGTAGCTTTATCGATTAATAGAACACAATAGGACATAAATTCATAGAACACAATGTGGAGAATAGAAGCAGAGACAATTTTTACCCATATAAGCCTCTGTGTGTAAATCGATAATGATCTACGTCCACTTACATTGATCACCACAGAATATTTGTATTATATTTATTTATTATCCTTGCAGATTTTCTTCTGGAAGAACGGCGATCCATGTCCACAACCATTCCAAGTAAACGATTATTGATTGATTGATTAATAATTAGTAATCAATCAATAATTGTAGGTAAACACAACAGGAGTTGAATCATGTGTACCATTTATGAGATTTGATCATTTCACCGGAAATGAAGTCACTTATATCTTCACTCTTATTGGGCTAGGTTGTGTTCCTTTGGGTGAGTATTTCGATAGTTGTATACTTTGATCTTTGAACTTTGACCTTTGATCTTTGATCTTTCTCAGTTTGTCTCGGTATTGGTTATTGGTTGGTGCAACGTCGCAACAAAATGGGATGGGATCCATCATTTGATAATTTGAAGACATCAGGAGATTTGAAGAAAGATGAGAAGAAGTTTACCTTGAATGGTATGATAATCTATGTTTATCTATTCTAATAATCAATATTCTCATTTTTATTTCACTTTTTGATGGTTGACAAGAAATCATTTCGTTATCAAAAGAGAATTTACATGCCTCTGAAAAATTAAAATAAATTGTTCCATTTTCTTTTTTTTTTTCAGTAATCGAGTGGCTTGACGAAAGTTTTTGTCGTAATGTAACGCTGGAATTGGAATCTGGGCCGATTCTTATCGTTCGAAAACCACGATATGATTCTGGGGGTACGGTATTGCAATTATTTATAATTAAAAGTTTGGAAATTTTTGAAATTATCTTAAAATTCAACTGATCGTTTCGTAAAAGTTGTGCATAGAGAAATGATAAGAAGGACTTATGTTTATCTGTTCGTACCATTATTCAATGAATAATTGTTTCATTATCTAGGTATTCTTCGTCGTATCAAATTCTCTCCTGATAGTACAGTCAACATTTTGATGTCTGAACCCAATTCATCAAAGACCCATGGACCATTCATGGTCATTTCTCATTGTAGAAACCACGATCTGGTTAGTTACTTTAAGTCTCTAAGTCATGAGTTAGTACTAAGTCTTATAGTCTATGAGTTAAGCACTAATGGCTCGTTAAAAAATAGTGGAAAACCGAAATCGGCGACTTTCCACCCGTTAAAAAAGTACCCGGAAAGTCGAAAATGGAAACACGAAATTTGAATTCGCGCGCGCGCAAAGTGGTGAGGGAATTCAAATTCCGATTTTCCGACAGCGAATTTCCGCAGAGTACATGTGTTTAGCGAGCAGGAAGTTGAATTTCCATTTAGACTTCTAAAAATCGACGACGGAAAGTCGGAATTTGAATTCCCGCACCACTTTGCGCGCGCGCGAATTCAAATTTCGTGTTTCCATTTTCGACTTTCCGGGTACTTTTTTAACGGGTGGAAAGTCGCCGATTTCGGTTTTCCACTATTTTTTAACGAGCCATAAGACTTAAGGGCTATGAGTTAAGTACTAAGACTAAAGGGCTATGAGTTAAGCACTAAAACTTAAGGGCTATGAGTTAAATACTAAGTAAATCCTTAAGGTTGTTCGTCTTCATTCTGAGAAGGCAGCCCAACGTCTTCTTTCTGAACTCGGAACCCAACTTCGTGTAATCAATTCACAAATCAAAGCAAGACAAGCACGTAATGATGCATTGTTGGAAGCAGCCCAAACAAAGGTTTCAATCTACCGCTCGCTACAGTAGTCATCAAATATTCCGTGTAGGACCGCAGACAGAACAAATTGAATCATTTCTTCCGTGAGGCTTATGCTCGAGCTTTCAATAAACCAAGCTTCTCTAACGGAGATGATCAATCAGAATTATCTATTGAAGGCCATGATGATGTCCTTAAAACTACTTTGACGAGGTACGGTAGCTTATGGAGGATAAATCTTACGGTGTATTTTACAATTATCGATTTTTAGAAATGAATTCGCAGATGCGATTGGAATGAGAGAAGATGCACTATTCGTTAAGAGAATGTTTAGTGTGGTTACATCAAAAACTGGCAAAGATGTCATGAGTTTCGATGATTTCCTTACTGTTATTCAACAATTCTCAACTGGTAAGGCTCTAATCTATGACCCCATTGAACTACCGTATCCCTTGAGGCGACTTTGACAATCGTCTGCAGCTGCTCTTCCAGATGTGCGATAGCGAGGTATGAGAGGATGATGGTGGTGTCTCTACAGTAATCGATATTCTGTCATTTGTAGAACAGCGGTCATGCACCACGAGAAGAATTAGTGGATATGTTGATATCTCTTGGGAAAGCAGCAGGAACAACAATGCATCCATCCCTTCATCATAATGTCATCGAGAATCTCATTCTAAGAGCGGGTATTCGCATTTTTTTCAGGAAGAATGAATTCCAAAACAAATTAATTAAGGAGTGCACCCTACTCAATCGTATCTGACCTTTGAGAACTTCAAGGATATCTTCACGAGCCAACTAGAGGTACTGTAGAAGATTACTGTAGTGCAATAGATTATGGTAAATTATGGTGTTGAATTATAGATGAATCGTCGTCCAGTTGGATTCGATCTAAAGGGAGCCAAGAAGAAGATTGGTCTTGACAGGTGAGAAACAATAAGTAAACAAAAATCAACAAATCAATCAATACTTCAGTCGTTCATCTGTTCGATCGTTTATCGTTGATAAGAAAGTGAATGAAGGATGTTCATCATATCTTAGACTTTCATTTATCGGGAAACTTCAATCATTTATTGAAACTTATCGGTAAGTCATCGACCTTACGACGACCCTAAATAACCTTACCTATTAAGACAACACATCTTCTATCTCTTCCTCTTTTTTTCTGCCAATATTCTCGTGTTCCTGGAGAGATTCTGGCGTAAGTAAATCAATATTTATCGACTAATCGATATTTATCCTACCGTAATCAGATTATCGTTACGAGACCGAACACAGAGATCTACGACGAGTAATGGGAGTGGGTATTGCTATCACTAGAGGTAAGAGATCAAAGATAAAACAGAATCATAGTTTAAAGATCAAAGATCAATCTTTGCAGGTGCTGCGGGTGCTCTATCATTGTGCATGGCACTTGTTCTACTTACCGTATGCCGTAACGTCATCACAATAGTTCGAGAGACTCCTTTAGGAGAATACATTCCATTTGATGCAGCCATCGCATTCCATAAGGTGGGTACTGTAGTTCATTGGGTCATTTCAAACAATGAAGATTTCCAGTCCAAAACAGCGGGGCTTTACCTATATTGATATTACATGTTATATTATATTAATAGAGTGCATTTGCATGCCTTTTTCATAATTTACTTTGCATTTAATTAATGTAGTGGAATAAGTTCCGTGGCATACGGTAGTTCACTATGTCAGATTTATAATTTGTCCATTATAGATCGTCGCCATAACAGCAGCAGTATGGGCAACGATTCATACGGTTGGTCATTGTGTCAACTTCTATCATGTGGCTACACAATCACAAGAAGGTCTTCATTGTCTCTTCTCTGAAGCTGTCTTCGGGTATACGGTAGCTCACCAGATATCTATCATCAAATGACTTTTTACAGATCCAACTTCCTTCCATCGATTAGCTATTGGTTCTATGGAACTTTGACAGGTTGGAAATAGTATACTTTAGCTTAGATTATTGATCTTTGATCTATATAGGAATCACTGGAATTCTACTCGTAGCAGTAATGTCTATCATCTATGTATTTGCTCTTCCCATATTCATGAGGTATATTCATTTAATCATATCTACAGTAATCAATAGTTACAGTAATCCATTATAGACGTGCCTATCACGCCTTACAGTAATCGATAGTTACAGTAATCCATTATAGACGTGCCTATCACTCCTTACAGTAATCGATAGTTACAGTAATCCATTATAGACGTGCCTATCACTCCTTACAGTAATCGATAGTTAGAGTAATCCATTATAGACGTGCCTATCACTCCTTACAGTAATCGATAGTTAGAGTAATCCATTATAGACGTGCCTATCACTCCTTACAGTAATCGATAGTTACAGTAATCCATTATAGACGTGCCTATCACTCCTTACAGTAATCGATAGTTAGAGTAATCCATTATAGACGTGCCTATCACTCCTTACAGTAATCGATAGTTAGAGTAATCCATTATAGACGTGCCTATCACTCCTTACAGTAATCGATAGTTACAGTAATCCATTATAGACGTGCCTATCACTCCTCACAGTAATCGATAGTTACAGTAATCCATTATAGACGTGCCTATCACTCTTTACAGTAATCGAAAGTTACAGTAATCCATTATAGACGTGCCTATCACTCTTTACAGTAATCGATAGTTACAGTAATCCATTATAGACGTGCCTATCACTCCTTACAGTAATCGATAGTTACAGTAATCCATTATAGACGTGCCTATCACTCCTTACAGTAATCGATAGTTACAGTAATCCATTATAGACGTGCCTATCACTCCTTACAGTAATCGATAGTTACAGTAATCCATTATAGACGTGCCTATCACTCCTTACAGTAATCGATAGTTACAGTAATCCATTATAGACGTGCCTATCACTCCTTACAGTAATCGATAGTTACAGTAATCCATTATAGACGTGCCTATCACGCCTTACAGTAATCGATAGTTAGAGTAATCCATTATAGACGTGCCTATCACTCCTTACAGTAATCGATAGTTAGAGTAATCCATTATAGACGTGCCTATCACTCCTTACAGTAATCGATAGTTAGAGTAATCCATTATAGACGTGCCTATCACTCCTTACAGTAATCGATAGTTACAGTAATCCATTATAGACGTGCCTATCACTCCTTACAGTAATCGATAGTTACAGTAATCCATTATAGACGTGCCTATCACTCCTTACAGTAATCGATAGTTACAGTAATCCATTATAGACGTGCCTATCACGCCTTACAGTAATCGATAGTTAGAGTAATCCATTATAGACGCGCCTATCACTCCTTACAGTAATCGATAGTTAGAGTAATCCATTATAGACGTGCCTATCACTCCTTACAGTAATCGATAGTTAGAGTAATCCATTATAGACGTGCCTATCACTCCTTACAGTAATCGATAGTTACAGTAATCCATTATAGACGTGCCTATCACTCCTTACAGTAATCGATAGTTACAGTAATCCATTATAGACGTGCCTATCACTCCTTACAGTAATCGATAGTTACAGTAATCCATTATAGACGTGCCTATCACGCCTTACAGTAATCGATAGTTACAGTAATCCATTATAGACGTGCCTATCACTCTTTACAGTAATCGATAGTTACAGTAATCCATTATAGACGTGCCTATCACTCCTTACAGTAATCGATAGTTAGAGTAATCCATTATAGACGTGCCTATCACTCCTTACAGTAATCGATAGTTAGAGTAATCCATTATAGACGTGCCTATCACTCCTTACAGTAATCGATAGTTAGAGTAATCCATTATAGACGTGCCTATCACTCCTTACAGTAATCGATAGTTAGAGTAATCCATTATAGACGTGCCTATCACTCCTTACAGTAATCGATAGTTAGAGTAATCCATTATAGACGTGCCTATCACTCCTTACAGTAATCGATAGTTAGAGTAATCCATTATAGACGTGCCTATCACTCCTTACAGTAATCGATAGTTACAGTAATCCATTATAGACGTGCCTATCACTCCTTACAGTAATCGATAGTTACAGTAATCCATTATAGACGTGCCTATCACTCCTTACAGTAATCGATAGTTACAGTAATCCATTATAGACGTGCCTATCACTCCTTACAGTAATCGATAGTTACAGTAATCCATTATAGACGTGCCTATCACTCTTTACAGTAATCGATAGTTACAGTAATCCATTATAGACGTGCCTATCACTCTTTACAGTAATCGATAGTTACAGTAATCCATTATAGACGTGCCTATCACTCTTTACAGTAATCGATAGTTACAGTAATCCATTATAGACGTGCCTATCACTCCTTACAGTAATCGATAGTTACAGTAATCCATTACAGACGTGCCTATCACGCCTTCCGATTGACTCATCTTCTCAATATTGCTTTCTATGGTCTCACTTTCCTTCACGGTCTACCAAAGTTGTTGGATGTGAGGATTGATCTCTAATTGATCTTTAATCTTTGAACTCTTTCAGTCACCCAAATTCTGGTATTACGTCATCATTCCCATTTGTGTTTTCATTATCGATCGAATAATTGGAATGAGACAAGAGTACAAGAATCTTCAAGTCATCAATGCCGCCCTTCTCCCCAGTGGTTTGTACTTTGATCTTTGATCTTTGATCTTTTTATCTCTAATACATTTCAGATATCATATACATTCAGTTCAAGCGACCGTTATCATTCATTTTCCGCTCAGGACAGGTATAATCTCTTGCCAGAGGATCTGTAGTTTGATCTTTGATCTTTTCAGTGGATTCGTATCTCCTCTCCATCATTCTCTACTCCTTTCAATGAGAGTCACGCATTCTCTATGGCTTCAGCTCCTCAAGCAAGATCACTCGAATTGTACATTAAGGTATGTACTTTGATCTTTGGTTTACCATAGTTTGATCTTTGATCTCTTGTAGGCAGTTGGTCCATGGACATGGAAACTTCGATCAGAAGTGAGTGAATATCTTACTCATGGAATCAAATCATCACTTCCTCTCATTAATCTAACTGGACCATATGGAGATGGAAATCAGGTATCATACACATTAATCTTTAATTTACTCACTATAATATCATTAACTCGCTTGATTTGAAAGCGATTATTGAAGTTCAATATATAAGCATTTGTTCGACGTCAATATAAAGTCTGACACTAGCGTGGAACATTGAGGCGTCGATGCTCGTAGTGTGTTGGGTACCAAGTGGAAAATCATGGCAATGAGAGAGTGCACCTAGGTACTGTAAGAAGTTAACGTAACCATCGATCAATACTGCATGGATACAGTAACTGTCTACAGTAACCTACGTCATGGTTAAACACTTGTGACCCAATACAATGGGAACACCGATGTCGACGCCTCAATGTCCCATGTCTTATCACTGTTGAATTTGAATAATGATTGATGTATAAATGAATGTATCAGGACTGGCGTCACTTCGAGGTATCTATTATGATAGGAGGAGGAATAGGAGTAACTCCATATGCATCCACTCTTACTGATCTCGTTATGGAAATTGGTAGTGGAAGATTTAATAATATACGATGCAAGAAGGTATCAAAGAGAATCAATCAATAAATACAAATGATAATCGATACATTGTAAGGTTTACTTCGTATGGATTTGTCCCACTCATAAGAATTATGAATGGTTTGTGGATGTCTTGAAATCAGGTACAGTATCCACCAATACAGTAATTCTTGAGATTTCCGTGCGTGATTTAATTCAATTCATCTATTTCTTTCAGTGGAAGATCTCGATGAAAATCGTATTCTTGAAACACATATCTACGTCACTCAATTCTTCCATAAATTCGATGTTCGAACTACCATGCTGGTGAGCGTACCGAAGATCTATCATACTCCCCTTGCTCTACCGTATTCTCCATGATCTACCGTAGTCCCCTTGATCTACCGTATTTACCTTGATCTACCGTACCCCCTTGATCTACCGTATTCTCCATGATCTACCGTTTTCCCCTTTTCTACCGTATTCTCCTCAATCTACCGTAACTACCTCAACTTTCTCTTTATAGTACATCTGCGAGCAGCATTTCCGTGACGTCAATGGTGGTGTATCCATGTTTACTGGATTACGGTAAGTTATTATTGATTGATTGATTATCTCCTACCGTAATATCATTTTCAGAGCACACAATCATTTCGGTCGACCAGACTTCTCCACTTTCTTGTCATTTATTCAACAACAGCATCAGGAGGTACATCAATAATAATAATTAATATAAATATTAATATAAATATAATTTTAGGTAAACGAAATCGGAGTATTTTCATGTGGACCTAAAGCATTAAATGAACAGATCAAAATCGCTTGTCAACAATCAAATAGAAATAGAGATGCACCTGAATTCACACATCGTTTCGAAACATTCTAATCTATAGTAACCCACCACCACTCAGCTACAGTAATCAAGTCATTTATCGATTGCCATTTGTCTACCGTATCTATCAGTCTCTACTCTCTATTCTCAGTCACCTAACACGGTTGACCACTTGCAGTATTTCACTAGTTTATTATATCATAGGCTTTGTTCTTCTTTCTGTCATTTCTAAGTTGGTACACCACACCACACTATCCACCCTCCATTTCCATTTTAGCCATCCAGCATATCTTTCTAGTCTTGTGCCTACGAGAAAGTCCTTCTATCACATCATACATAATCATCCCTATTTGCCTTTCTGTCATTTCCCACCGACCACCTAAGGTATCCCTCATATATGTACCCACTTCACAATACCGTAACCCGGTAATGAATATGTATAGGTCTTATGTTCTGGTTGAATCCCTCAGAGTCTACAATGTATTCATTCATTGTATTACCTACTCTGTACAAGAGCTTATCATTCTTATCACAGGCATTCTCATTCTTTCTTTCCATAACTATTCATTATTGATTGATTACGACGTACTATACCGTATCCTTTCATCTGTATTTCCACATAGGACCACATTCAACCTACCGTATTCCTTTCTTTTTACTTGCTTACGATAGGCTGTTTCATTTGTGCAATTCCCTTTAATTATTTCCATTTCTTGAATACATTTCATTCGACTTCTCCCTGATTACAGTACACCCGAATACATAATATTATACATTATTGATTGATTGATGGGAATATTGATTAGATTCAAGACTAGATCATATAACAATGACACCTATCAATGGGTATTCTACAAGGACAATAAGGGATGATAGGATCAATCAATATAGAAAAGGGGAGGGAATTACTGTATCAGGATGAATATCGATCGATATTCTCAATCTAAGTTAAGCTTCTTTCTATTCCACTTCTGATTGGTAAACTCCGTAGGTTTCAGATATGTCAATTCTTCCTCTTCACATCTCATACATGCATAACGACCAAGAACGAATAGTAGATCAGATAATCTAAAAGGAGGAATAATTGATCAATATGACTATTACATATATCCTACTCACCTGTTCACAAATTTGAGTGCTTTTGGATCAATTTGTTCTTCTCTCACAAGAGGAACCATAGTTCGTTCAGCTCTTCTTGCGACTGCTCGAGCATGTTGAAGAGATGCAGCTGTCACACCACCTCCCTAAATATGACCAATCATGAATATACCGTATCTATCCCTGATTGTAGGGGAATCAATCATGAATATGATGACTACATTTTATTATACTTATCTGCCATCCCTTATCTACAATGCACAATCATAATGTATCAAGATACCATAGTGTTTGTAACTAAAGATACAGTACTCAAATATTTCAGATCGTAACTTCATCTTGACGTCACTTTTCCTTCACCACTAGCGGACCTCCCGCAGTATCACATTCCCATATCATCATCCTATTTATTCACTTATATGAGAGTATCAATCTTTCCTAGGTAAAGTCCATATATATGTACAATGCATAATAGAAGAAGAAGAAGAAAAACAATCTTCGATACTCTCCTCTCTTCTTCTTCTTCTTCTTCTTCGATGGCAAGTGTCAATTTCCTCCCATTTCAGACTCTGGCTCATCAATGTTTCACACGGGATACGTAACAGGGAGAGGGAGGATAGGAAAGGCATTCTCAAAGCTTAGAATGAAAAAGGAGAATAGTAATGGAGACATACGGGAAAGCGTTCTACTTGGCGAAAAACAAAGCTAACCTATAACGACTTTCAGTAGAAATGATAGTTATGCCCCAATTGAACTATGAACACTACCGTAATCCATCTTGCTACTTGCGGGAATAGACAACTTTGTTCTTCACACAGCGTCAAAGAAAGAGAAAAATGTGTATGAACTCGAAAAGGGTCATGCATGAGAGGGTGTCCCTCTCATGAGTAAAAAGTTTGCCCTGAGGGAATGACAAGAAGAAGAAGAAGATAGAGTACAATAATGTGATTGAATACGAGTACTTCATTCAAATATAAACTATTATTCAAGTCTATCCATCACTCTTTTGGAATTTTTCTCGATGAATAGAGAAATCATAGTTGAGAACGGATGCAATGTACCGATGTACAAGTCTACCAAATAGATTGTGAATGAAGGGTTTAGCTTTTTTTTGTCTTCTACAGGATATCGTTACCGTAGTACGTATACCGTTCCATCATATACTCATATCGTAACGTCGATGAGTCAAAATAATGACGATATTATTTATTATTTTAACACTTTCATTTACTCTTCCTCATTTACATTAGTTGTCAATGATTATAATCATCGTATAGTGTATCGAAAGAGTGATTCATTTGACTATCTTCTCATTCAAGCAATACAAATTAAATATCATATCAGATTAAAGTATTTTGGAACATGACATTTTTTGTAATGCATTTTGCTTCTCAATATAAACCATAAACAATCCCCTCCGGACCAATAATTCCATCTCTTTTCTTGCTTAAATCGTAGCTGAAAGAGAATAGGTAACCGTATAAATAAATAAGAGGAAACTTGGACAACCATTGGACAATAACATAAGAATGGAGGAACTATCTACTAAGGAAAGATATGATTAATGATTGAGATAGACCATAACAGGATATGAATATGATGAAGGAATATCAATCATTCACATTCTATATACCGTATACCCTCAATTATACACGTGAGACTTATGTGTCATGGTATAATCGATAACCCAGATATGCTTCAAACTAAGAATAAGAGCTACCGTACACTAATAGATATACTACCGTACGCCATACCACAGGCAACTGATTACGTTAGAATACCGTATACTATACCCAATTCTACCGTAATTCTTACCGATAGAATAAATTGTCGAATGGTGGGTAGTTGATCTCCAAATCGATCGATTTCTCCATTAATCCATTCAACCATCGCAACATCAAATGACGTCAGTTCTGTAATTATCGATTGATTCCGGAAGTTTCTCGAACCGAAACACTTCCAATACTAAAATTTTTAACTAATCCATTCTTGTCCCCATTATTCATTAATCGGCATTTTGTCATAATCGGAACGAATAAATTTATCAAATACAAATACTAGAGGTCTATGCTGCTCATGTGCTATATTTACATGAAAGAAAAAGACGAGAATTCGATTATATGCCTGAGGGAGAGGGAGAGGGAGAGAGGAAGGGAGAGGGAGAGGGAGTGGGAGAGGAAGGGAGAGGGAGGGGAATAGAATATGGGAGTGGCATATCAATTAGACTGAAGATGACAACTTGACAGGATATCTGAAGAGTTGACAAAGTGATGAGGATTAGTCCCTTACGAGGAATACAACAATAGATATGTTGAATTGAAAAGGTAGAACTCCCCTTCCCTTCTCTTTCTATTTTATTCAATCTTCATCTTTATAAGAAATGATGTAGTGAAGAGATTTCATTTCCTTCCCCTTCCTTACACATCCAAGGGATTAATATGAGACTTATCCCTACTATGATATCACTCTTGTGGATTTAAACTACCGTAATCTAATATGATCAATAAAACAGATACGGTATACTCACTTCTCTTCCTATCGCTGCTTTCGGGTGGGGTAGCAACATGTGCGCCAACGTCCTGTAGGCAACACTGTACGCGCGTCAACACCTGAGCAGAGTACTGTAAGTATTGAGAATCGATCGATACCATATACCTCAATGATATCAGAAAGATCGAATTCGGCGACGGCGGCATGACTACGGCACACACTACACAAAAGGGAGTTAGAGACACAGGAAGAGGAGGAAATTTGAATTTAAATTTCATCAACAAACCCGAGGACAGCACTCAATTCATCGATGGTACCCACAGACTCAAATGTCACATCGTCCTTCCATCTGAATTCAAGGATAGATCAAAAGATCAAAGATCAAAGACCTTACCGTCTCTCATTATTGAAAAGTGAACTCTTTCCACTGTCACCAGTTCCTCGATTCTGCTTGAATCCTCCCTGAATCAAGGTGACATTATCGATTGATTGAGATGATCACGTACCATTCTGATAGAGGTGGTGTGATAATGTCGATAAGAGTGAGATGAGAGTGTAGAAGAAGGGATGGATTGAGAGGAGAGGAATGAGATGGAGGAGAATGGGCGGAGTGAGGATAGAGTGAATAGAGAAGAAGAAAGACGATGAATACTCATACCTCCTATCATACTAATATCAATGAATAAACAACAATATAACAATAAACAATCAAACTTTGTAGCTGCACGTCAAAACGAACAGAGCAAAAATACGGTAGGCGCTACACCATATTATCAGCTAATTGCCGGTCGCTATTACGGAATTGCGTGATCTTTGATCTTTGACAGACGAAGACCGCATTTTCATCTTATTTATACTGATTTATCGGTAGAATAAGCTTGAGATTGGTCAATTGTTTCTGTGAAAAGAATTTGAAGAGAATTAAGGATTTATACACTCGAAGAGTGAGAAAAAGAAGTAGACATAGTAGAGAGATTGAAGGAACAGATGAAAAGTTGAAAGGGGCATGTATTCACTCTGGGAATTCACTTATTCATTCACAATCACATTTTATTTTTATCATTTACTACTTATTTCAAGGAATCTAGTTATGGAAAGGTGGGAAAAACGATGACGAAACTATATATTAATATTTTTTTCTTTTTCTTTGATTAATTTTGATGTGTCATTATTAAGTGATAATAATTTTTTCTCGTTTCTGGTTTGAGTAATCACAAAAAAAAATCAGGATAGAAAATGAAATAGGAACTGAATGTTTGTGTTACAGTTTGTTTTTTCTTACTATAAAAGCTTGTCTAAATGGGTCAAATTGTTTTTTTTGGGTCTCTCTTGGGCCTTTATCAGAGTGATTACAATTTATTTCTTAATAGTCTTTTACGGAACATGTCTTCTTAGATTTCCTTAAGAGGAATACAAAAAGATAGTCCGATGAATAAAATATTATTGTGAAAGTTGAAGTTCTCACACTTTTCAGGCACACATAAATAGATAATTGTTGTGTATCTGAAGATGTTCAGGGGAATAAACTTATGAGAAGGGAATAATTTTTATTCGATTGACTTCAATTCAAGATCAATTTCAATGTTTACATCTAATCATTTCAAGCTAGTCCTCTGTTTACATAGCAATTATAAATATTTATCAATTGAATAAAGTACTACGGACCTTGATCGAAGAGTAGAGATGAATATGAAAAGGGTTGGATGTGAAATAGGTAAACAAAGAATTTTTAAAAGAAGAGAAAGGCGAAAAAATTTTCCACAAAAATTCGAAGACTACTGTTTTTGTTTAATATGTTTCTTTTTTTATGAATCTAATCTAATGTGGTGTTAATTTCTTGTAAATGGAATTGGAAATTGTAAAAAGGGTGTTAATTTTGTCCACTTGTAAATAGCATTGAAAAAAGCAAATATCTCGGTTCTCTGACTAGTTAGAAACTTGAAAGTTGGATTTTAGGTTAGAAACCACAAAAAAAGGTTATAAAGGAAGTTTCTATCTCTACAACGATTGGAGATATTTGCTTTTTACACGATTTTTCAGGAAAACTCGAACATTCTTGTAAAAAGAAGATATCTTCGTTCTTTGTAGAGATAGGGACTTGAAACTTCGTTTATAAGCTTTTTTCGTGGTTTCTAACCCAAAAAAACAAGTTTCAAGTCTCTAACTAGTCAGAGAACCGAGATATTTGCTTTTTACAATGCTATTTACAGGTGGACAAAATTAACACCCTTTTTACAATTTCCAATTCCATTTACAAGAAATTAACACCACATAATCTATTTGTGAATCCATTTTGATGTGGTCCTCATCTATGAAATATTTTACAACTTTTCATAATTTCAGATCTTCCCATACAAATTCGCTGCTAATATCTCATTAAATAGGTACTGTCTATAGATAACAATTCCATGCGTGAATATCACTAATTTCCGATCTATCATTACATTTAAGCAGACACCTAGTTCTATAACTAACTTCTTTCATCGTAGCATAATTTCGAGACAAAATAAAACTTTCAGTTCTATCAAGATTTTCCCGTGTTAGCGATAAATGTGTTGAAATCGTAATTGTAATCGTTAGCGATAGTAGGTGAGAATCGACTAATCACATGATTTTCAATGATCTTGGGATATGCGTTTGATTAGGGAAAAATATAATAAAGAAAAGGTTTACTTCAACTGTAACGTTGTGCTTCTGTAATATCTTTCTTTATCTATATATTCTTCCCTTTACACATACCGTTATTGTTATTCTTCTTCAACTCTAAATCGTTTATATCTTCCCTGTTGTAACAATACAAACTTTTCCTTCTACTAAACCGTTCCTTCTGTTCTTTTCAATCTTTCCATTCTAAGTTTTTAGTTTCAAATAATTAAAGAAATCACGTTCTACGATTTTATTGAATCAGGAACAAAATAAATTTTGAAATTTAAAAATTGTAAATCCCGCTATTCACTTCGAATAAGCTAGATGACCATTGAATTGAAGCGAGGTTCAGGTCAAGTTTAAGTTCATTTGAATCATTTAGACGAATCTTCGTTCCTTATATTGAATGACAGTTAGAGAAATGATATGATTAGAGTCTCTTCTCTTTCTTCCATTGAGAAATCTTCCTTCTTCCTTACTTCATTCCTCATTCATTCATCCTTTTTCTTCTTATCAAAGTTACCTTTGGATGTTTTTAAACGATCGTACATTGTCAGTATAATAGATCTTCATATTCTGCATCCTATTTATTCTCCACTTTTACTTGTTATGTATGTAAACCTTACATTTTCTTCATCGATCTGGAAAAGAATCATACCGATGGAATATCGAAATGTCGATTGTTTTGTAAATCTATAATAAAAGAATCTCTACGATATGCATTGTTTTGATCCGTAACAGGGCTGTTTTGTGTTTTGAGTTTTAAAAAATTGTTATCAATTTTCTGATTTTACAAGATTTTCAGGAAGAGAATCGATGATATTGGTCGTTCCGTATATTAAAATTTTATCTACAAAATTGTAAATTTTGCAGCGATCGGATAATTTTGGTCTAGAATTTCCTTTTATCAATAATTTGAAGCTAGCTAAATATCTCCTTTTTCGTTCAACCGAATTCCAGACTCATAGGTTTCTCGGTCGCTGTTCTTTTTTGAACTTATATGGCATGCTGTGTTGTTCGCGTTGAAGTTCTATATTGAGAAATACCTTTTTTATTAGCTATAAACTTGCTCAAATCTAGAGAAAAATATTTTTGTGTTTTTTTTTGTGTACACAAAAAATATTTTTGTGTTTTTTGTGTGCACAAAATTTTTGTGTCAAGAAAACGTTTTTTTGTCCCAGCCCTGATCCGTAAGACGTTGATTCTCCTAAATACGTAGATCTAGAACATAATCATAATCCATCTAAATACTTTCAAGTCATCATACAATATCCTTTTCTTTATGCATTCATCTTTACTTCCTACTTGGTTAGAGTATCACTCTGATTCTTCTTCGTATGAAATATCTATGATATACTTATTTATAAAGTTCATCTATCTTGTACCATCTTCATTTCGGAATGTAACACCACCGCATCGACATTGTCTCTTTAGTTTGGACCTCACAACACATTCATTGTCATTCTTCTCAAATTAGGATTGAATCTTCAGTCTCTACTATGAACCCTTTCACAATAGTGAATAAACAAACGTAAACATACTTTATTTGTGTCCCTTTCTATTCTTTCTTCAGAATGACCACTAACGAAGAGAAGAAGATAAAGGATAAGTGTAGTTATAATATCTTTTCGTCGTACAGATCATTCTTTTGTATTCCCTAACAAGGAAAAATTAGGAAAGAACTAAATATTGCGTCTATCGAAACTTATTTATTAGTTCATTTCATGTATATGCTTTCATAGTTTGTAGTCGTGAATGAATAATATTTTGCTTCTGAATATGTATAAAGTCTGATAATATTGTATTAGCATGTCAATTCTATATTATCTATCAGGAATAAACATTCTTTTCTCTAGATATTAATATGATCTTTGTCATTTCATTTTAAATTGTAATTGTTGAGTTCCTCTTTCTTAACTGTTCATTGTATTCTCTAGAGATCAATAAATGACCATGTTTCTAGTTTTATCTTTGGTCAATTTCGTTTCTTCTTCCTTCTTTCTTCAATAAAATGGACCTAATCGTCATTTTTCTCATCAGTTTCTAGATTTTCTCCAACAAAAATGTCAACTATTTTGCTTCATATTTTTGAAAACCCAAAAAAATCATGAAATCCATATTTTCAAGGTTTTCGTTACGTCATATTCATTTAAAAATACATTTCATGATAAGACCGTGATCTTCGTAATATAATAATAAATATAATCATTCCGCAATCCACAAAAAATCAGAATTGTTCAGAACATTTTTCTTCTTGATCATGATGGATCTCGTCGTTCACAGACTGAAAACATCATTGTCCAAGTCACATTTTTAGTGCATAATATGAAAGATCAAAATTGTGAGCTTAGAATATGTTTGAATGTACCCATTAAAGGTGGAGACCCGCGAATGATCATCAAATTTCCTACATTTCGCTTATGCAAGGGTGTAGTGATATGCAAGAAGATAGGAACGCTACTTATCGTTCCCTTAGCGTAGTGGTAAAACTTCTGACTAGAAAGCGCATGGTCGCGGGTTCGAATCCTATTGCCGAACTTTCCTATTTTCAAAAAGCGCGCCTTTCCCTGCACGGGGCCTGATGGTTCATTCATGTTTCTAGCGATCAATAAGCTGAATCATCATAAAATAAATAGCGTACGGTAGGTAGAATAACTTTTGCTACCTTTCTGTCTTCACAGTTTCTTTACGAAAATATTCGCGGGAGTCCACCTTTAAGGGTCAACTATATACCAATTTGTTTGCCCGATCTGTTTTATCCAGAGTGGTACCGTCCTAGAAATCTACTCTACAGTAAAAAATGCTCTACAGTAAAAAAATCATACTCTACAGTAAAAAATGTGACTTGATATATTTATAAAAAAGTACTGAAAAAAATTACCTTCAAAAATGGTCGCAACTTCAAGATATAGCATCATGATCAAGAAAAAAATGTTCAATAAAATTCTGATTCTGAAAATGCAGCTCATTTTCATGAACCAAATCGTTAAAAAATATAAACAATTTAATTTTATGTGCACATGCATTTTCAGTGACCTAGAAATAGTCTATAAAATAATAATAATGGAAGAATGGTTTGTTTCTGGTACATTTGTTTCCTTGGTCATTTGAGATAAGATATCTCTCTATCTAACAATGTCTCGTATCCGTTCCATTCCATCAATTACTCCTTCCATCCTCCAGAGACTTCTCTTATTTCTCTTCCTTATTCTATCTATTATCTCTGCACTCTCTCCATTTCATACACTCTCTCATCACTCTCTACCTCTTTATCACTCTCTTAATCTCCCATTGTCTTTCTCCCTTTTCAGTCTTTACGAATTGTGTCCATTTCTCGGTCTTTTCATATGTCTAAGACCCGTCGCAGCTGTCTGAAAGATGGACTATGAATAGTGAGGGATGGAGAGGAAGAGGAAGGGGGAGAGGGAGAGAGATGGGACAGAAGAGGAGAGGTAAAGGAAGAGAAGGAGAAAGGGAGAGAGGTAGAGGAAAAAGGTTAAGAGGGAGAGGTGGCGATAAAGAGGTAGAGGGAGAAATTCATGGGACAGAGCTTTTCGTATGTTGTTGATTCATCTTAGTCGACAATAATTAACAATAATATCTTCTTTTACACAACTCATTTATCTTATTTTCACTTAGAATCAATGGGAATCTTTTTGTTATCGTTCAATCCATTCTTATACTGAATGATTCCATTCAAATATTCATTTATCATTGACTTTCATATAAATATATGGATAATAAGATTGAATACTAAATAGATTTCATCATATTTCAGTGTATATTATTCATTAATCTCTGTGTGAGGGATATAATTCTCTTCACAATTCATTTACTTCGTAAGATTTATCTTCCTCCTCTTCGACTTGATTAGATTTATTAAAGACAAAGGACAACAATACTTCAACTCATTCCTAGAATATTAATGCACGAAAATATCAAAAATTGATTTTCCCCATGATTTTCAAAATATTCTTCGAAAATACAAGAAAAAGTATGAAAATAATTAGTTTTTGATCAATTTCAATGACCATTCATTGTCTTTGTCTTCTTCTTCTTCATATGACTTATTCCAACTTACAAAAGAATCACCTCCATTGTATTCTTCTTCCTTTTCAATTCTGTAGACACTTCCTCTATTATTCTGCTTTTTCACCTCCTTTGTACCATGTGCTTGGAAGATGATAGAATCATGATTTTATTTGATCACATAAATCCAAATAAACATCTTTACAATTATATGTAATAAAACTAATCATATTCATAAAACATAATAATATAAACTTGAATTATTAGGCCAATCTGTGGCTGGCCACGGGGGAAAGACTTTCAACCACAAAGAGTTCAATATCATGTGTGGTATATTGAACATTCTCTTCATCTTTTCAAACATATCATTCCTTTTTTCTATTCATACTCTTCTCTTATATATTCATTCGTTGGACCATTTCCCTGTTCATTCACTATAATTCTACAATATCACGAACACTCAATGTAAATACACAACGTCGCACATTTTCTTAGAAAAGCCTATACAATTAAAAAAAACTTGATGAATCTTTCGGTCTTATTAATAAAGAATGTTTACATTTGACTCTTAAATCTCTTTCTTCCCTCATTCTAAATCCTCTTTAAATCTCGAGCTCAGCTGAAAAGATTTGGATTTGATCAACAACTGTTATTCTTCTATCAATCGACATATGTCTCTATTTGATTCCATTCATGAGAAATCTATCATCTATTCTCATTCATATCTGTCTATACAATATTCTGTAAATGATCTCCGTCTTTGACTCGTGGTGAAATCTGAGGGAGGAGTGGTTTGGCCTCTCTAAATTCATGAGTAACAAAAAAGAAAAAAAGAAGTTGATGTAGAATGCAATACATCATAATTATTTTTCTGCAATACTGCAATTGACATCTTAAAAACAACTCACATGTTACTTTGAACACTTCAAAAGGTCTGGAAATTTTGTAAAATAACAATAATGATGTTGCATAATATTTATAGAACTTTGGTTCTATGATTCTATTTAGGGGGTGGGGAGACAGTTTCAATGATCGATGAATGAATGAAACTGAAATAGACTGAAAAGTAATTAGAATTGTATCTATGCCTTTTATCTCATGGAAATAGACCTTTTATAAAGATCTCCGAGATATAAAAGACATTTGATTTAGTGATTTGTACATCATTTCAAATCTTTTCAATTGTCAATAATAATTTATTCATCAGACGGGTTCATCGTTAATGAAATTCTTTATATGGAAAGCATAGGTATTATAATGGAATAGAGTAAATCAAAAGTACTCATAAAATAAGAAGACTGTTACATGGCAATATCATATATGGGCCATGATATTGTCACATGACACCTCATAGATTTAGATGAATGTATGAAAATTCATTATCATTACATAATACAGTAATCCAATGATATAAACTAGAATCAATCTTCTAATTCTTTTCTATTGCTTGCATTGATTGATTGATTCTTAATCTTTTTGTTTCTTTCATCTTCTTCTTCATATACTTTTATTCACAGTCTATTCATTCATTCTATTCTTTCTCTTGTCACTTCCAGATTATATCCTTAGTCTTTCTTTTAAGAGTCTACAACTTTCATCTTCTATTCCTTCTCAAATATTCAAATCATGATATACTTATCAGTCTTGAGTTACACCCACTATGTCTCATATATTGTATTCTCATTGAATTCATTTGATATCCTCTGTAGTTATCTTATCTACTCATTCAATCATTCCTCTTCTTCTACATATTCAATAGACTCAATTAAGTCTCGTCGATTCTTTTCTCACTATTTAACTCTACACGTGAATGTTCACTCTATCATACCGAAAAAACATTGCTTGTTTTAAAATTTTAGAGAAGTCTGTGTTGACCGCATGTTCAATATAAACATTAGTCATGACGTCCGCATCTTTAAAGGACCCTATGGGAGAGGAAGAGGGAGAGCGCCCCGATTTGAAATTAACCACTTCTGAATATACTGTCTGGTAGATGATTAATGTTAGAAAAGTAAGACCAGATAGGAGAGTTTCAAATCATTCATTTTCAATATGAACGTCAGAATATCGTGAAATTTTTTCCAACATTTAATACATTTGGCTTATTATCAACACATATACATACATATCTCACACCTCAACTCTCTAGATATTTGTTCTAAGTTATATTTTGTTCTTATACAAATTGACTATTAAAGGACTTTCATTCTTTTTCTCTCACGACACAACAATGTTTCCCTTAGTAATCGAGGTAATTTAAATAATCCAAAACATCAACGATTTCCTCCTTTCTTTACTCTATCTTCAATCTTTAGTTAAGAATTCCTTCTTCCTATAAGTTCTCATCATGAATCCATAGCTAAAGTAATTGTTACCTACAGAATATTTTATCGTACATCGAAAATTCATTGGATCATGAATCGCCAGAAGCACTCTGAGCCACTCTGGTGATTCAACGGCGATTATGGCCGAATGAGGCATTTTCGTGCTCTCTCTTTCTTTTCATTATTTTTCTTTCACTCTAATCTAGTTAGTCCGCGAGAATTGCATTTTTATTTTGTGTTTTTTCACAAAATCATCATTTTTATTTATTAATAAATCGTTCCGATGATATCACAGAACCGGAACCGGGAAATCGGTAGCCCCCCAAAATGTTTTCATCGGAACGACTTATTAATAAATAAACATGATGATTTTGTGAATAACACAATATAAAAATGCGATTCTCGCGGACTAACTAGATTAGAGTGAAAGAAAAATAATGAAAAGAAAGAGAGAGCACGAAAATGCCTCATTCGGCCATAATCGCCGTTGAATCACCAGAGTGGCTCAGAGTGCTTCTGGCGATTCATGATCCAATGAATTTTCGATGTACGATACTTCGCATATTTTAACGTCATGTACAAAAAGTATATAAATTATGATGAATTTTGTCATTCAATATTTTCACGATTATCTTTGAAAACTGAAAGAATTACTTATCTTTGCACCATTGAACCTCTTTCTATAAAAAATCACTTCTTCAAACCAGTTTCATAGATTTTTATAAAATCTTTAAAAAAATGAACATATTGTATTGTATGATGATAGATAGATTGGTCCACTTGAGTTCATTCCATTCATATTCATTCTATTCCTCTTCATTCTTTTCTTCATAGACATAAGAATCATCTAAGCTCCTCCTTTTTCCAACCTCATACCCTTCTTTAACGCCCTGCTTTCTGTTTCTTCACTTTCAATCCTCTGTCCTCTCAATTTCTCCTCTCCCTCTACCTCTCTCCCCTCCCCCCTCTCCCTCTCCTTCCTCTTCTCCCTCTCCCTGTCTCCCCCTCTCATTCTTCTTCGTCTACTGATTCGTCTGATTAGATATCTCTCATTTCATTTCCTTATTCAACTTCTTTTTCTATTCTTTTCTCCACAGAATCCACTCTCATCTCCAATATTTTACAGAAACATCCTTATTCTCATTATTATTTTCTCTTTATTCCTCTCCCTCTCCTTCCTCTTCTCCCTCTCTTTTCTCCTCTCCCTCTCCTTTTCCTCTCCCTCTCCCTTCTCTCATGACCCTCTCTAATATCATTTATATTTCTGTCATTCACATAGAAATGTGTTCAACCTCCATCCTTCTCATTTCTTTATTTTCTTAATAATCGAACATTTTAAACTAAAGACTGATATTCCCCTTCTCTATATATTTATTTGATATAATTAATGATTATACAATTCTATCGAAGTATATTCATGGAGTCCACCCTCGATCTATTTTCACTGAGACAATAGCAAAGTATCACTTTACCTTGTCTACCCCCCACCCTCCCTCTACCTCATAGTATCTCTCCCTCTCCCTCCTCCCTCTCCCTCTCCATCTCCCTCTCCCTCTCCCTCTCCCTCTTCCTTTTAATCAAGTATGGTCATCTACATACTTGTCTCACGCCCTTTTAGCCCTTCACTAGTACTCCTTCTTCTTCTTCTTCTTTATTCAATAGTCTTGATCTAGACTCGAAGTTCAAGTTCATTACGAGAGTTCAATAGTCTTTTGCAAATGAAATAGTCCTTAGTTCATTTCATTGACTAGTAAGTCCATTATTTTCTTCATCTCAAACTCTTTTCTTTGTAATAGATAAATCATTGAGTCTGGAGGATACTTCATTGTCTTTTCTTCACTTCAAAAGAGACCTTATATTAAGATATACTGTATTCATTTAATGATATATCCCAATCAATAATTCGTTTTCTATTTGTACTTTGTTCTTTGTTTGTCTTTTGGTACTCGAGAGACCATATCCAATGAAGTAATACAATAATATCTATGATAGGATCATATGAATGTAGACATAAAAGGGGATGGAATGAGTAGATAAGGATAGATATCAATGAATACAATGAATCATATCATATTCCATTGATAAATGGAATGAAGATCACTGCATATTCACCTTAATCTCAATCTATTTTCATCCTCGCCATCTCCATTTTCACTCCTTCCTCTCTCCTTTTTCTGCATCTCCCCTCTTTTCCATCTCAACCTCTCCTTTTCCATCTCTACCTCTATTTTTCTATCCCTCCCTCTACATTTAACTGCTTCATCTCCAATCTACGTACCTTCAACTATCTTCACACCTATGTCCCCCATTCCTTTTCTATTGTTCTTTCTTCTCTAATGATCTTCTATCATTATCTTTCCTTTTAGTTCCTCATTCATAATTTCTCTTTGCAAGATCATCCAAGTACATCTTAAGGTTATTTCCAATTCATTCTCATTCAAACTGATTCTCTTATTTCTTCATCAAAACTATAATTATTCAATAGATCCTTCAAATAATCTATTCATAGCGAATAGTATCATTCCATTCTTTCGAATTGTTTCAATAATTTCGTGTCATCATTCTCTGTTTACACAATTAACTTAATTAAGTAATAATTTAATGTTTAATCGATATGTTTGAGAGTACAAGAAGACTTCTCGTATCTTTTTTCATTTCATCAATTTCATTTCGACTCTTCTTCTTCATTCAATTTCATTGACAATTGACGATTCATCAGAAATAACAAATTGTATCCTTCTATTAGGATCATTTCAACTTTCACAATGATCAAACAAGGAACTTCTTATACCAAACACGACTAGACTTTGTAAAAGATATGAAAACTCTGCAATTTTGTATCAAATGCGAAAGTTTCTTTGACATTTTGTGAATATTCAGAGTTTTGAGATTTCAAAAAGAGTGTGCAATTGCAATTTTTTTCTTCGGATACAACTACAAATATGAGATAGAGGGTATAAATGTTGGTGATATTTACAATTAGTCGAAATAGAGTTATGTATAACTGGAATAGAACAGAAGTTTAATATGAGGGTACTTGTCATTGGAGAATTCAATTGGTCCTTCATTTCAAACACTATTTCTGTGGTTCTTTAATTCATTTTCTGTTGATCCCAAAATATGGAGTCCAATAGTGGAATATTCTCATGATCTACAAGTAATATTAATGTATGTTTAGTCTCGAACGTTCTTTGGTCTTCATAAAAGCCTCAACAAACTTTAATAATACTAATAATAATGTATTTATTTGCATAGGCTTTGAATAAACTTTCGAAAACAGCCCATCCCACTTTATGTCATCTACAAAAGTAGAACTACAAGAGTATGATATATCATTCGAGTCTTCTATTAATCATTGAGTTTTATATTCAAAGCTGTATAATCTCATTATATTCTTTACGATTCGATTCTTCATTCGGCTCGAATTGTCAAAAACCTTGTGGCCGCTCTATAACCTAAACTGTGCATACGTATGTAATACATCAAATAGAATAAAATGATCCGTATTTGACCCGCTTCAGTTCATTTACTGTTGGTTCCAAAATATGCAATAGTGAATATTTTCCAATTAAAATTACTCGTGTTCTATTTCGCAAAAATAAATATATTATTATTAGAAAGCAAAATCATTTCAATTGTATTGTAAATACCCGCGATTGATGACTCGAATTATGAACTATGGTAACTACCATTCCATTCCGTTTCTATATTCAGTCAATCTATGTTTTTAACAATAGAAAGGTAATGATAAATGAATGACGAAGGTTCTTTGATTAATCTATTTTCTCTTTTTATTCTAGACAAAGCGGTAGATCATTTATTCAATAGAATGGAACGCGACTAATTCAGTATTCTCTTCTCTTCTTTCTCTTCTTCTTCCTTCTTCTCATCAATCCTCCATTTCCTCCGTTAACAATCATCATATCTTGACTCTGTGGGATTCATTGTCTAAGAAATGTATCATAAATGATATGAGATGGAATGATTTTATTATCGGAAGAACATCCAGTCAGTCCTATAATCATTATTATTTATTACATTCGTGTGCTCAATCTTCTCACTCTAACACATTCCTATCATGTTTTTCACAATTCATCGATCAATTATCACGACGTAATCAGATTCAATTTACTCAATTACTCAACAACATTTTATTATAGCTTACTAAAGATCCAGAAAGCCTTTATAAGATATAAGATATTCAAGAAAAGAGAAATGTTTGCACTTTTTGATTTTTCATCTTTTCTTTTCTTCTCACGTAAAGTCTCACGGCTTCATTCAAATATTTATGTCTATCTAGTGTTAAATATCAATGAAACTCCACTTTTTTTCATTCAAATCTACCTCTTTTTTCCTCATATTATCTATTCTAATTTCCTGTATATCTCAATATTATTTCCATTCTTCATCCATGGATTTCATTTTATTCAAATGCACATTCATTTCTTCTTCCTCCTCATTTCTTTTTTTCTTTTTTCTCAAAGTACATTGAATCGGATACGTAATACTCTTTATTTACATTGTAATGATTATTATTAATATTGTATAGATTCCTTCACATTCAAAGTACAAATCTTCCGATGTTTTCTGGCCTCATTCACATATTTTTCATTTAAAGTTCATCTTTGTTTATTACTATTGGAGGTTTTATATTTTATTGTGATCTTCATCGTATTCCAGACTATAACTGCTCACAACACAAAAAAACTATTAGAAAACTAAATCAAAGAAATATTAATGAGTGAGATTTTTGATAAGTTTGACTGAATAGAAGTTGATTTTCTTAACCATCGTTATGATTAAAGTTACTGAAATTATTGTCTATGATAGATACAAGGAAAGGTTTTCTTATGAATTACACGTTTTCATTTCAAGTCCGAGCGGAAGACAGAAGTGATATAGATTCCTGAGCGATCCATCTTTCCCTCTCTATCTCGAATCTCTTCCTCTCCCTCTCCCTCTACCTCTCCCTCTCCCTCTCCTTCTCTCCCTCTCCCTCTTAGTGATTTCTCTTGTCACTCACATTTCATCTCTCAAGAGATATATCTCATCTTCTTCTTTAGTCTCAAAATATGAAATAACATGAACAAGTTCTTCTTCACTTTCTTCTTCTTCTTTTCTTTTCAACAGAACACAGAAATCTGATCCATTCCGTTCTTTTTATTTTTTCGTCAATGATATCCGAGAATTAATTATGAACGTTCTACCACGGCGGTTCAATAACAGTAATTAAGAGCGACTCGGGATTTTCAAACCTATTGCAAAATTGGTCAAAAAAGTCTTGCCACGAAAATTTAAATGAGATGTACGATATGATTGGGCGCGTCGCGGTGACGCGTTGCGGCTGCTCGCTATAGGAACTCTTCTGACTAGAGCTATAGTCTAGTTTTGTGACTTAGGAAACATGCCGAGATGGCTTAGTGGGTAGAACTTTTGTGTAGCGATCCGAACCTCGTAAGTTCGAGTCCCGCCCGGTGCAAATCAACTTTGCCGATTTTTCGTAGTGCGGGATGCTTCAAGCACGGCGGCTCAATGATAGTAACTAAGAGGCTCTTGCCGGAGAAAAAAAGTATCGCAAACTGAGTGATGATAAGCAGTAAAACATCTAGGTTCTCCCAGCGCGAAAGTTGACTACGGTATATCTGGGCGACCGTTTCTGACTAGACTTATCATCGAGTTTTACGATTCGCGAGAAATGCCGAGATGGCTTAGTGGATAGAGCTTTTCTTTAGCGATCCGAACCTCGTAGGTTCGAATCCCGCCCAGTGAAAATCGACTTTGCCGATTTTTCGTAATGCAAGAGCCTTCAAGCCAAAGTTAAATGTAGGGATTTCTCTTCATTGAACCGCCGTGTCAAGCCAAAGTTAAATGTAGGGATTTCCCTCTAATGAACCGCCGTGTCTACGTTCTTCTCGTTTATTTTATCATTCCGTTTATTCATTTATCCCACTTCATTCTAACATTCATTTTGTAATAGTAGACTCAAGTTGATATAGCAATGTGTAGGTGGACTTTCTATAACATTACACGAGGCCTTTTCTGTTTTATATATTTTTATCGATTAATATATTGACCACCTTTCATTTTCCAACAGCTGTTAAAAGTTTAAAGATAGTTAACCATGATTCATTTAGAGCTTTTTAAATGTTTCAAAAAGCCACCTTCTCAAATGATTTCTCAGATCTTAGTTCCGTGATTACGCCCATTGACGAAACCCACGATGTTTACTTCGTAGTAGCAATTAGAGTGGAACTTGTGGAACTAAGTAATTGTCACTCACAGAAAAAACGCTACGTTACGAGGTTGAAATATTGTAGATTCATCACGTGTTTGACCTCTGTCTGACCAATTGTACTTTGGCAATAAACTTACCGTACACATAATCAGCATCAATCAGTTATGGATTCTAAAAATCCTTAAAATGCAGCAAACATGAAGATAATTTAATCACTTGTTGCACTTTGTATAAATAAGAAGAAAATGTATTCAGTATTATTCGTTCCTCTTATCTTTCTTATTCCCTACTGTTCTTATCCTCAAATACAATTTACTTTCCTTACTGTCACCATACGATAACCAACGGAAGTTCGTTAGGCAGCGGAACGGTTTATCAGACTCTTTGGCATAAATAAAAAGAAATCTTTTCGTTTTGTCCTGGGACTTTTTATTGACTCCACAAAACTTGTTTTCGTGCACTTTTCAAATGGGTCATCATCTATCGATTGATAATGACAGTAAGTCCGGAATGATGATTTTGAGTGGAGAAGATTATATCTCGAACCTCTAACAATAAGTAGTGTTGTTCTAAACAAAAAATATACTACTCATTGATCTGATTTAAGAGAGACTATCTGACTCAATGAACATATTTTGCTTATGGCTTGGCACTTGGACAAAAAGTGATAGGAACCGATCGGGCCCAAATTGTGCATAGGTGTAGTATGGGGTGGCATGAGATCACAGACGGAGTTAGGGTTCGTCATATCCGCTCCTTCGCTAAATAACGTAAGTTCGACATAATGGCATCAAAATTTCAAAGTTTAAGGATTCGTTCCATATGTGTGTGCGACGATGGGGTGCGACGAATAATAAGCAGGTAAATTACACAAAGTCCCATCCCGGTCCAAAACCGTGAGGCCCAGAAAAAATTTAAAAAACAATAAAAAAAATTTGTTTTATTTTTGCTACAAATGCCTCTCGGTGGCTGACTTTTTTTATTTCTTCAATTTGACGAGTATTCATTAATGTAACTCATATATGAAAATGAACTAAAACAAATGGGTGAAACGTTGCCTTCTTCCCGAAAAACCACAACTAATTCGCCTTTTTTTATCGCGAACTGACTTTATTTATGGTGTACCCTACCGTAATCCAAATGCTGAAATTAAAAATTCGGCAATCATTGTTTTATTTAGCATTCGATTAAGATATTATGTTTTTGAGTTTCTTTTATCATTAGTTTGTTGTCTGAATGTCTGAGGAGTAAAATGACACTATTATTCGAAAAAAATATCCTCCCACTTTCAAATATTCTCAATAATAATAATAACAATATTTATCCTTTCTTTCTTTCTTTCTTTCTTTCTTTCTTTATTTCCATCATATAATTGAAAGAAAGAGCAAGAACAGCGCAGTGGATATCGGGAACAGGACATACTATGCAGAAAGGCCCTCTCATCCCTTTCTAATTGCTCGGTTCGCTCTGTTGCAAATATATTTTTCATGTTGTATTCTCAACCCCCCACAAAATACTGAACAAAAATATTTTCGTTAGAAAAATACAATATTCCGAAGAAGATCCCCCTGATAGCGCGTGTTTACGCCTCATGTCCTCCCTCCCCCAGGCGTTCAGTATTTAGTGGGGGGTTGAGAATATAACAGCAAAAATATATTTGCAACAGAGCAAGTGGGAGGATATTTTTTTTGAAAGTGGGAGGATATTTTTTTTCGAATAATAGTGTCATTTTACTCCTCAGACATTCAGACAACAAACTAATGATAAAAGATTCTTAATAACATAATATCTTAATCGAATGCTAAATAAAACAATGATTGCGGAATTTTTAAGAGAGACTATCTGGCTCAAGTGACATTCTCTTGGCACTTGGCCAAAAAGTGATAGGAACCGATCGGGCCCAAATTGTGCATAGGTGTAGTATGGGGTGGCATGAGATCACAGACGGAGTTAGGGTTCGTCATATCTGCTCCTTCGCTAAATAACGTAAGTTCCACATAATGGCATCAAAATTTCAAAGTTTACGGATTCGTTCGATATGTGTATGCGACGATGGGTAATAATAAGCAGGTAAATTACACCAAGTCTCATCCCGGTCCAAAACCGTGAGGCCCAGAAAATTTTTTAAAAAACAATAAAAAAATTGTTTTATTTTTTGTTTTATTTTTCCTACAAATGCCTCTCGGTGGGTGACTTTTTTTATTTCTTTAATTTGACGAGTATTCATTAATGTAACTCATATATGAAAATGAATTAAAACAAATTGGGAAAAAGATGCCTTCTTCCCGAAAAACCACGACTAATTCGCCTTTTTTTATCGCAAACTGACTACCATAATGCAAATGCGGAAATTCAAAATACTTCATTTTTCATATTTTATCGAAAAATAGTGTCATATTACTCCTTTGATATTCAGATATCAAACAAAATATAAAAGAAAACAATAATATAATACCGAAAACGAATGAAAACATACAATGATTGCCGAATTTTGAATTTCCGCATTTGCATTACCGTAACCGGCACACGCTTAATCGGCTCAGTTTGCGATAAAAAAGCGAATTAGTCGTTGTTTTTCGGGAAGAAGGCATCTTTTTCCCAATTTGTTTTAGTTCATTTTCATATATGAGTTGCTTTAATGAATACTCGTCAAATTAAAGAAATAAAAAAAGTCACCCACCGAGAGGCATTTGTAGGAAAAATAAAACAAAAAATAAAATAAATTTTTTATTGGTTTCTTAATTTTTTCTGGGCCTCACGGTTTTGGACCGGGATGAGACTTGGTGTAATTTACCTGCTTATTATTACCCATCGTCGCATACACATATCGAACGAATCCGTAAACTTTGAAATTTTGATGCCATTATGTGGAACTTACGTTATTTAGCGAAGGAGCAGATATGACGAACCCTAATTCCGTCTGTGATCTCATGCCACCCCATACTACACCTATGCACAATTTGGGCCCGATCGGTTCCTATCACTTTTTGACCAAGTGCCAAGCCATAAGCAAAATATGTTCACTGAGTCAGATAGTCTCTCTTAATTTCAGCATTTGGATTACGGTAGGGTACACCATAAATAAAGTCAGTTCGCGATAAAAAAAGGCGAATTAGTTGTGGTTTTTCGGGAAGAAGGCAACGTTTCACCCATTTGTTTTAGTTCATTTTCATATATGAGTTACATTAATGAATACTCGTCAAATTAAAGAAATAAAAAAAGTCAGCCACCGAGAGGCATTTGTAGCAAAAATAAAACAAAATTTTTTTATTGGTTTTTTTATTTTTTCTGGGCCTCACGGTTTTGGACCGGGATGGGACTTTGTGTAATTTACCTGCTTATTATTACCCATCGTCGCACACACATATGGAACGAATCCTTAAACTTTGAAATTTTGATGCCATTATGTCGAACTTACGTTATTTAGCGAAGAAGCGTATATGACGAACCCTAACTCCGTCTGTGATCTCATGCCACCCCATACTACACCTATGCACAATTTGGGCCCGATCGGTTCCTATCACTTTTTGGCCAAGTGCCAAGGGAATGTCACTTGAGCCAAATAGTCTCTCTTAATTGAAAAGTCTTAAATTCCTCTAACTATCTTTCGGATCTCTCCAATCCCTCTTATCTCTTCTTTCTCTAACTGTCTGCCATGTCTCTTCAATCTCTCTTATCTCTAATCACAATGGCTATTCTCTCATCTCTTCTATCAATCACTTTACTCTTGGTCAACAATACAACTTCAGTCTATACATATCTCAATAGGGAATTCATTCATTCCTATAAACACTCTCTGTATCCATAACACATGATTAAGTTCAACTGTCTACCAGAGTTTGAATGAATAGAAAGATAGCCTTAGGCTATTCTCTTTCCCATCTCCCTTCCCCTACGGAAAGTCCCGATCTTTACATCATTATGGCATGAATTACTATTAATAATGAAATTGCTTAATTATTCAAGAGTGTAGTTATATTTTAAGCTCAGAATGTCCGAAATCTGTAAATACGAGAATATTCTAAATGAAGAATTGAAGATATTCCTTGGACTATCCAATCCTTTCCTTCTCTATTCTTCTTTTAAATCTCATCTTCCTTTTCCCCTTTTCACTTCCGTTCCTTTGCAATTTTTAAAGAGAAATCATGTTCTTATTTGAAATATAAAAGAAACTGTAATGTGATTTTTATAAAACTTGAACATATAAACTTATAACTTATCTCAACTTATAAAACGTATACTTTACCAATGTGAATTTCACGCGCTGAATAAAGGATTACGAATATGTCGACGCTTTTTGATTCATTGTACGTATCGGCATATAATAATTATGCGTTTTCATGGACTTTGAGATCGCAATTATGACGATAATAAGAGATATCAGTCAACGAGGTCTCCTGTAGCGCATTATTTAGTTCCCTAACAACAGATCAAAAAGTAGTTCAAACCCTCCTATGGTTGTTAATTTTTGCAAAGTTTTCTTTTCTGGCTATATCCGACCATGAAAGACTGGATCGAAGGGGGCGGGGTTACCACTGCTGCAGAACACCCTCTCCGTTCGTAAACAATACCCGTCTACGCTTGAATTATTACAATATAGGTATAGTAGATGATTTACAAAATTATGAAACGAGACAATGACATTGTCTAACTCTCTCACAGCGTTCTCATGACTTTCAAAGCAAGAACGACCGCTCAACATACAAACTCTCTCGAATACAATGGTCTCTCCTTTGTCTTGCTTTGGAAGAAAAATGGCTTGGACCAGAATACTGTGCTCTCCTCTCTCTTTACTACACGGACTTCGAACATAGTTCGAGAATTAATTGAGATTAATCAACATGTGAATTCCGAAGATTTTTCATAGTATCTTATTCATTTCTTCTTTATTATCTAATCGTAGACTATCATAGAAATACACATCCTCTCAATAATCCTATAATCCCTAAGACTTCTTGGGAACTACACTTTCCTTTTTTTCTGTATCTATCTGTTATTTGCCGTAATTGTTACCTAATGTGATCTTTCATCCTATTCTATAATCTGATCTTTGATCTTAATTCAGGATGACTGAACCATCTCCACCTCCCAATATAACCTTTCATCTGATGAACATGTAAGTTGCAACCTTTAATTATCCATTTGTTCTGTTTCCTATGCAATTGTCAATTGTATGACGTCTACTTCTTCCATTACTCGTTCATTCATCCAATATATTCTCATCATTCCTAATCTCATTCTAATCTTCTCAAAAATTATCTCTTATTATCTCTTTTAACTTCTTTATCATAACATTGACTCCTTTCATTCATACGTATGATACATAAACAAATATTTTGAATTTTCAATCAATACAGCCCCGCAGAATCTCCCTTCGTGCATGTGATCCCGGGGATCCCCGGGATCCCCCCGTGCTCCTCGATTTTTTGTGCTGTGAATATTGAATATCAGGTGTGACAATTGTTACTATTCTTTTTCTCTTTACTTTTTATCAAGGAAAGTTTAGAATTTTATCAATTACGTAGCCCGAGAACAGATATTAAAATTATTAATTTTTAGCAAATGCCGCGCAAAAATATTGAAGAACTCGCGCACATTCGGCTTTATTAATCTCAAAGTGACTTTTTTCGGCATTTCTATTTCTTAGGATAATTTAATTGACAAACGTTCGAAAATTCCAAATTTTCCTTGATAAAATAGTTCAGGTGAAGAGGAAAAGAATAGGAACAATTGTCACACCTGATATTCAATATTCACAGCACAAAAAATCGAGGAGCACGGGGGGATCCCGGAGATCCACGGGATCACATGCACGAAGGGAGATTCTGCGGGGCTGTATAGAGATATGAAAAGTGTCTTTTTTCACGTATTTATTCTAAATAGCGAAGTCATTATTATCACCTTTTTACTTTAATCATATTCATTTTTCGTTTTTTTCATGCTTATGCGTTTCATGCAGATCAAATATAAATATCTAAATATATTGTGATCTGTAAATGTTCTAATGAATGAGTATAGTTTCATTCTCCTTCCACTTCCTGTTTCTGTTCTTCGTTTCGAATCATTTTCTGCAACCATAAAATGATTCTAATTACTTCTTAGATTCATGGTCTAAATGAAGAGAAGGTTTAGTGAAAAGAACGTAGATCGTGAGAATGGAAATGGAATAGAAAGAGTAGATAGACTGAGATGGATGAATAGAGATAGACAGATGAGATACACTAACTCCTCCTCTTTTATTATCTTCAATAGACTACTTTCTATCTGATCATCACATTGAATCCTCTACAAATTCTATCTATTTATTTTATTTATTTATTGCATCAGAAAAAGAAGAAGAGTGGTAATTGTAGTCTCTATCTCTATATTTTATTAAAATGTCTAACCATATGCTTGATCTGTAAAGACAAATTTCAATTGACATATAGTCTCTTTAGTTAAATGTTTCTAGAACATAATAATATTTATTAGTCAATTTCGATAAATCTGTTTGCATTGAATCAATTGTCGTATTGTATTATCGTTTACTATAGAAACATATCCAAACATTTCATGTCTTTCAACACTAAATATAGAATATAATTTGCTCATTTGTTTATTTTATTCATTGACATCCATTTCTTCTCTTATTTTCTTTTCATCAAACACCAAAAGAATCGAAGATGTTCACTTTAGAAATTACTCTCTCTGTGTTGTCTTGTATTCTCTCATTCACTTTACCATACTCAAGGACCATTTCATCTACGTATTTTCATTGTAGAATTTAGTTTCACAATAAATGGAAAGTCTAGCTGACAGTGAGAGTACTATCCCTATATCAATCTCAAAATTTCCCTATTTCTTTGGGTATTGTTATCGGTTGTAGGAAGTTCCTCAATCTAATCCAAACAACAACAAAAAACAATCTTATTGTACTCCTTATCTAAAATCCATAAAGGTACAACAAAACTTTTTAGTCTATAGATTTATTTTCTAGCCTTTCAAAGGAAGTCAGTTATGAAAAAACAAGTGGACCACATATGGAAGAGGTTGAAAAGCTCATTCAGATTATGTATATCATTAGCTTTTATACTTTACAAAACAAAACTGGAAACAACAAATTGGAAACTGAACATTTAATTTTTAAACACGAATATATTTTTTTAATGTTTTTTTTCAATAAATACGACGATTACAAGAAAAGCTCTTAAATTTTTAAATATTCTTTTGTAAATATGACATTTTGGTATTTCGATGAAATCTAGACAGGGACTAAAAAAGTGTTTCAAAGAAGTTCAAAGAAAAGTAAATTGAATAGTTCTCATTACATTTCTTTTCATATTACATATTTGAACTTCTGAATAGTTTATCTCTCATTCATCTTCGTTTTCATCTCCACTATTCTTAACCATATCCATCCCTTTTATCTCATCTACAATTTCCCCTTTCATATATCGTCTTTGTAAAATATTCTAATCTCTTCATTCAATGATCTCTTTGTATATCAAAAATGTAACTAAATATAATATATTTCTTTCCTTTAAATGTTTACACAGCCCTTCATTTCTTCCATATAAAACATCAATTATTTCATGTTCAATCTTTTTTCTGTTTATCTTTATTCATCCTTGTTCCTCTATGAAAATCATAGTTTTATCAATCAATAATATCTTTTCCTAATCAATACTTACAGTACTCTCAATACTTCGATGGAAGACATAATCGATGGGGAGGGAACTTGTCGATTTCATGCCACAACAGAGAACTACTTCATGTGTTTCTGTTTCTTCACAATTTTTGCTCTATCCGTAACCGGTAATTCTCTCGTGATCGCCGTCATTACAAGGGTGAGTGTCTACTTTACGGATACGGTTTTGCAGACATCGGCATGTCTTTGTGTTCTTAGAGGAGTGTCTTTCTTGAGTCGTTTAATAGGATGAAATATGAAAAGAAAGAAAAGAAATTCCCATGAGATTTTGATCGTAGAATAAGAAGAATAAGAAAGAGTTACTTCCTTCCTTCCATTTCTATGTTCTATTCTACTAAACATTCACATTATCTTCACTATGATTAATGGAGAACTTTTGTACAGAATTTGTCTCTTGAGACAAGAGAAAGACACTTTACGTCATTGGGGAAGACTCTTAACTGGAATATCTAGAATACGGTAGAATCGAAAGTATGGATTTATATTTTCAGCAACGACATATGAGATCAATAACCAATACATATCTATTGAATTTAGCAATATCAGATCTAACACTCTCATGTGTATGCATGCCACCTACTTTACATTCGGTAAGATTTCATATTTTTTATTTATTTAAAATTTTTAATACTGAATAAAAAATTGAATTGAATCATATAATTTCTTATTATAAGCTACAATGTTACCAAGAACTTCACAGAGAGAAAAACATTCTTGAAAGCTCTGAAGAAAAGTTCATTATCTTCATGATCTATTAAAAATTTATTATCCTAAAATATTATTTATTCATTTAATATATAATACTATATTAAATGATAATGAATTATGTTAAATTGTAGATGGTATTGTCATGTTGGATATACGGAGATCTTCTCTGTAGACTCTTTGCTTATCTTCAACGTAAGTGATTGTTTTGACTCTATTCTATTCTCTCTCTTTCATCTTATTCCTTTTCAATCTCACTTCAAACTCAAACTCATAAGGATGCGAGCAAGTCATTCAACGCTTTTTCTTCCAGTAGAATAAGAGACGCGTTCTCTTCAGAAATAACTTGAAAGAGAGCATAAACCTTTAAGATCTCTTCACAGAGAAATACTCTCATAGTTAGAGATAGGGAAATAGTGTGGGAAATGAAGAGACCGTTAAAGGGAGTATGCCAAGCAAGTCAAGTTGATGTCATATAACTTATCTGATGCCTTCGATATCATAAATATAAGTGAAAATAATTATAAAAAAATTCTGAACGAATTATACGGTGATGTGAAGCGCGTGATCTGGAAACTTCTAAGTTTTATCGGCTTTGGCTGTACATGATCTGTACATATCGGAACAAATTATTGTAACCGTTGTTTCAAAAAAAAAGCATCTATACGTTTCAAAAATTTTTAAAACTTACATTGTATAGTTAGCTTAAGATTAAATGATATTGAAGAGAAATTTTTAAATTGCAGTCTCCCTTTAATAAATGTTTCTCTTCCTTTACATAGACTATAGATTGATTGAGAAGACTTAAAGTCTTCGATGAATTCAAGAAATGTAATGTTCTTCGTCTATTCGTCCCATAGAATATACAGAACACATTTTGTTTTTCTACTACTTGAATAGTCTGTTTATGAGAAAACAAAGTTATGTTGATACACTATTTATTGGGAATGGAGGAACTATGAAAAATCTTCCTTATCTTTTCCTTCTATTCGTTTTCTTTTCAAATCCGTAATCTATTTGACGGTCCCCTCTTTGTCCTGTTATTTTACGGAGGAAATCGTATTCCAGAACAGCCAATCTGAGTCGTGGCCGTCGACAACTTTTTCAATTTTGAAAGATATACGTGTGAAAAGAGAACATAAATCAATAAGATGTTCCAATAATTAATAAGTACAGATTTTCTCATTCCAGCTATGGTCGTGACAGCTTCGGCCTACACTCTAGCTGTCATTGCTTTCGAGCGATACTTTGCCATCTGTAGTCCACTTCACTCGAGAATATGGCAGACCAGGTACTGTATCCACACTTTGAGAGACTATCGGGAACTGACGTTATAATAAATATACTCAAATCTAGGACGCATGCATACTGTATGATCGCTCTAGTATGGACAGTTGCTATCGTATCAAATCTTCCAATAGGATTACTATATCATGAAGTTCATTATGATGATAATGGAGGAGTTATGTGTGCCCCATCTGAACCACCCATTATCATGTTCTCTTATCAGGTTCACTTTTTGATATTTTATTTTAAAGCCACACCCCAAGCTAATTTGAAACTCTCCTTGGCAATACTCTCTCACTTTCTTTGTTTACGAGAGAGTATTGCCAATGCGGAGGGTAAAATTAGCATGGGGTACTCCTTTAATGTTTTTTTTCTCGATTATTGAAAGTCCGATGACGATGAATTATCGAATGTTTAGATTTGAATGATAAAATACTATCAATTTACTGATCTATTATAGATCTACATGACAGTTGTTCTTCTTCTCATTCCTCTCATTGTAATGACAGTTCTCTATGGAAGAGTTATATCAACATTGAGAGATGGAATTCGATTAGATATTGCATCTGTTGAACCTGGAATGACTAGAGAAAGTTTGTTATACTTATATATACAATTATTTCAAAGGAACTCGATGAACATTTTACTTCTCTCCATATTAAAATAAAGAATATTTTTTATTCATTCAGATTCCCTTGGTGTTTTGGTAGATCAAGATGTTCCTTCTCATAAACCTTCCGTCACACAAAAACTATCTGTCAAGATATCGTCTACAGTACGACACAGTATCACATCGTATGACCCATTTGACCTACCGTAATCTACTATCATTCCTTTTTCTTCAGAAATGCTCCACTCGCTAATGGAATTCGATCTACTCACACTGCCAAGACTGCGTTAGCAAAACAAAGAGTGATACGGTATTATATTATTGATTAATACTGATTGGATTATGATGATTATAGAATGCTCCTGGTTATCGTAGTAGTCTTCTTTTGTTGTTGGACACCATCTTACATTTGGTGGTTACTCTTAATGGCTGGCGATTCATTCGAGGTACTGTCTTTTACATATTTATCTGTTGAAGTGTAAAATTTTACTTTCCAAAAAAAATACATTTTAATTTTTACCGATTGATATTTCAGACGTTTTCCGTGTGGAATGCAGATATGAACACATTCATTCTTATTCTAACGTTAGTTATTCATATTACCATTATTATATTTTCTTATAAAAGACTATGATTCATTATTATTATTATTATAGATACATATCATCATGTACGAATCCGATCACTTATTGTTTCATGAATAAGAAGATGAGAACTGCTGTATTCAGTCTATTTGGACATAAAAGAGCTATGAGAAGTCATTTCCAGAAGGTAATCAATAATCAATATTGATTAACTCAATTATTCAATTATTTAGTACACAGTATAGGTATATATAATAAGTTTGGCAAAATCCTTTCATATTTCTGCAGTGATACCACTTTAAACCTCATTGGGTTACTTATGTTTTGAGTGATATTACTAATCAATAATATCTCCTACTAATCGATTAAAGGTCTACGTTCCTGCCAATGGCAACTTCAATCAACAAGAAAATGGAGGAAAACACAATCTGAACAGGTATCGATTGATTATTCGATTACAGTAATCATATATCTGTCGACTACACCACACTTGAGCTTACACCATCTCGAAACAATTTTGAGTTGCAGTGTGAATGAAATGTGTGTACATATGTATGTGCGTGATAATATAGCCATTTTGTTCCATTAATCAATAATATCTTCACTTTCCCTGACTAATCTGATACTGTATCACTTTATATTAGTTGTATCCAATCGATAATTCAGTCGCTCTAGCATCACGGAAGGAGCTACAGTAAGTACCACAGTGCATCATCGATTAATCGTTTCGCTTTCGAGACCAACATTCCGCTCTCTATATGCTAACGTGCGCTCAGGTTTTAGAAAAGAACGCAACTAATCAAGAAACCTATCGTTGCATTTCGAAGCCTAACCCATTGTCATGATAGCTATTTTATAAATCTTTTATCCTTTTACTTTTGTTCTTTGATCTATGCATGCACTCTGTTCCTTTTTCATTCACTCTCACTATCTTTCCATCTGCACTGTGATTTTCGTAATAATATCTGAGTCCGACGATGTCTTGTCCGTAATTCTCAATCGATATCAGGAGGGGCGAAGTCTAATCGATCGATAATTATAGATCGACCTCAACGGGATGTCAGCAGTTGCGAGCAGTACATCACGAGTGTGAACCATTGAGAAGAACTAGTTCATCAATCAATATTCACTCACCCAAAAAGGTATACTGTAGATATTGATCGATTAGTTGATTAATCAATAAATCAATTTCAGAACTCATTAACTGAACCTTCCGTACACGTATTGAGTCTTCGTCTTCCTCGAAAACATTCTCGCACACCAATCGATATCTCTCCGTGATCTACATCGATCAATATTAAGCTCCGTCCCTTTTCAATAGTATTGATTACCTTGAATACGAGTACACCTATCGGCAAACTTGGCCAATTCTCTCAGACTATGATAACGTGTATGAATCTCTATTAACTCTCTCAATTGTTTACATTATAGGTCAAACCTATCATTCATCGTTGTCATTCAATATCTCATTATTATTATCGATACATACGATAACTTTATATGATTACATGCACTGCTCTTTACTACCGTAGTTTACAAATACACAAAGTGCTAAACATTCCAATCTGTTACTGGTAAATGTTCATGTGCTCACTTTACGATAAATGTGCCAATTATTGATTAATGGTTTGCAACAACAGAAAACAAAAAGGAACAATGATCTACTTTTTCTACGCCTCCAAGCATGTTCCATTCCCATCTTCACTCTCTCTTTCTGTCGTCTCACCCTCTCTCCCTCTCGTTGTCTAGTCTCTATCTACTCTCTCGCATTCCTCATCCGCGTTCTTCCTCACTCACTCTCCCCATTCAATTCAACATGGCCAAGTGGTCTAGTGGTATGATTCTCGCTTTGGGTGCGAGAGGTCCCGGTTTCGATCACCGGCTTGGCCCTTATCTTTTGCAGATTTTAATCAGATGTACGAATAAGTTCTTAACACTTAATATCACGTTATTTTATCATTTTGACTTTATGCCGCATAACAGTCAATTGTTTCCGTAATTGTTTATTCAGCACGGATAACCGAACCTCTAACGACAGTATGATGATCTGAATTATATTAAATATTCAAGTAAATTAATATGATTGATTGATTGAGTTGAAAACTATTCAAAAAATAATAAAGAAATTTTCTAAATATAATTAAAATATGAAGAATAAACATACTTGCACAGATCAGTCTCAATAAGTCTATTTACATCAGAACGAGCAGACGAAGTCAATGCATCGAATACACAATTAGGTCCTCCAGTGAATCTAGAAGAATACTGTATGTATACTGTAATCAGATAACCAATCGATACTTGGATAGTTCAGATGAATCAGCAGTATTGGTCCACCTAACAGCTAGAGTCTTCAGATTGTATTGAGTGTTGAGAGTGGAGACATATGACATAGGATCGACATCGAAACTGAAAAAGATCAAAGATCAAAGGTAGTCAATGATCCCCTTAGGGGAATACCACTTTATAAATCTGAAAATCAGCGCTTCAACTATACTCTATCATTTGCAATCATTTCTATGTAGTGTACAACGATGAATGACGAATTGATAAGAAAGAGAAGAAGCAGAGTTCAGCTGATTATCACAAGCAAACATCACTGATTGGGTAAATATGGTTTCCAAGCCCGAGCAGTCAATACCTCATTCTGCGTCGCTTTTACTTTGAAAGACTTACTTGGTGTTACCAGTGAAATAGACGGCTAATTTGGTCGCAGCATGTGATAGTTTCAGATATTTAGCCTCAACAGCTTGAAGTGAGCTGAAAATAGATATGAAAATAAAAACAAAGACCAAAGATGATTTATGTACAGTTTGAGTGTCTGTCCATTGTCTTTCTCCTGTTGAAGAAGTTCAATCGTTCGAAGAAGATCAGCACTGAAATATTGATTAATAATATGAGAAATAAAGTAATCGATACCGTGTTGTTCCTCCTTGATTGTATCCAGTGAAATAGAGTTGAGTATCGGAATAAGTAATGACTAGACCGAACTGAGCATTGCCTGGTCCCAAGTTGGGGAAGACTGCCACTAGGTCATAGAGATTCTGTTTCAACTGAAAAAGAATGTGTAGTAATGTTATGAGCATAGAGACAACTCTCATTGTAATAGTCTAATCTAGAGTAGGAATGAAATGTAGATAAAATGAAATGGAAACAAACAGCAGCAAAATCAGCAGCAGGCATAGACGATGAAGCATCAACAATTAGATAAATATCAGTATCGATTGTCTTTAGTGAACAACCAATCGATGCTGGAGCATCGGGGATTACGGTAGGAGCAGGAGTAGTGGGTGGGACATGAGCATTACTGTAATCGATCGATTGATACCGTAATCTTTCGTTGTAAAACTCACGGGCATGCAGAATTGGCGAGCCATAGTCCAGCATACTGTAGTTGATCAGAATTGAGAGCAAAGAAGATGTCACTGAAGGAAATGATAGATTAATCAAACAAATCATCGATCGAACTCGTCATTTGCAGTGAATTTACGAAGATCATTGAAGGCATTATCGATTGGCTGAACGCCTACTCCGAGGACCTGCAATGATACTCAGTTAATCCATATTGGCTGCGTAGATTAGATGTTCACACCATGATTGCATCGTATTTGTCACGAGCTCCATCCAGATAGTTGCTGAAGACACTTGCTCCTGTCCAACTTAAATGAGAATGAGTTTGATCTTTGATCTCTGTAGTCTGAACTCACGCATCTCCAGGGATCAAAACAAGAATCTTCTCTGCTGATGAACGAAGTCCATTTGCCGTTGTCACTTCGGATTCTTCGAGAGACAAAGCACTTAGAAAGATCAAAGATCAAAGATCAAAGAGTGACGATTAGAAGACTAATATTTGGATCACTCAAAATACTGCATTTTTTATGTAGGAAGAATCTACAATTTTAAACTCTATCGATACCAGACAGAAAGATTGAAAGATCAAAGATCAAAGAAAAAATATAAATAAGATCATACTTATTCAGCATACGATCACTTCCTGATTGATATTTTAGATTTTGAATGGCAGTTGCCACAGCATCGTCAGTGTTCAAATTCTTCAAATATCCTTCAAATAAATCAATAATTCAATATAAACAATTGGTGTAGACAATATCTTTAACCTGCAGATGTTGGTCTAGTTCCGTAAGTATAGAAGGCAACTTGACTAGCATCAGCTCGAATTTTGATTAGAGATGTAAAGGAACGGAGAAAATTTTTGATCTAAAAAAATCAAAGATCAATCATCAATATGCCGGAGATCAAAGATCAAAGATCACGAACATCTTCGAATTCGTCTGGTTCGAAAGCATTTGATGCATCAATCATGAAGACGAAGTCAGCTACTACATTCTGAAGATATCATAAATATATGAAGATCAAGAAAAAATTGTATTGATCATTGTGTATCGCAATAATTTTGTGAAAGTACATCTGCCTTGATACATCATTTTTGGAATAAATAATACTTCAAAGTATTGTACCAATATCTCGTTTGGGTTAAATAAATATTTCAATGAGCACAGTTTTATTTCTCCAAGTTCTTAAACAATAAAGATTGTAACCTGTGGTGCACAGGCGTTGTTGGCACAAGCTTGAGATGCTAGAGTCACTGATACAGTAGCAAGTAGAGCAAGGAGGACACGCATGCTGATAGATATCAATAATTGCATTCATTTTAGTTTTGTAAAATCATGGCTGGAGAATCGGAAAATAAAGTCAAGGGGAAAATAAACGAATGAAACACGAATTAAACGAGTAAATATGGAAACTGTGGACGAAATGAATAGTTGCCATCACTTTCATTGACTTCTTCCTTCGTATTCTTCACTGATAAGACACTCACTACAACGTGGTCTTTATCATCTCTCATGCTTACAATGTCATCCATAACAAAATCCCCCTTAATTATCGATTGATTGTTGATATCCATACACAGATTAGCAGGTTTATTAGACACAGAACAAAAGATGAACAAGTAGGGACATAAACTAGTGAAATAGATGTGGGTACGATGGGTAGTATAGATATAAAGAGTAAAGGAGTTCAATGGTTGTCACGAGTCGTGGATTATTGATCTGTTTCAATCAATGAATTATACAAACAATCTCATAGAATCATGGAATAAAGCGATTATTGTTTAGATAAGATCTAATTGCATCAAACTCGTATAGGGAAATGATAATGCGTAAAGTGTTAATATGCACTGGGACAATAAGATCATCAGTAAGTATTCAATTATACCATGAACAAAAAGATAAAGAAAAGAAAGAAAAAACAATTACAATACAGCAAAATTGTCGAAGGGAAGGGCCTTTTTTACAAATAGGTAATCGATAATATTGATTAGTCCAAATGATGTATAAGATTTCCAATCCATCCAAGAGGAAGAAGGTCCTTCAGTTCAGCCTTGGTCATACCTGAAATTACCCCGTGATTTACTGTTTCACTAGACTAATAACTACTGCTAAAACCTAATAATTCAATAAATTTCTTCTGTCTATACAAATAGTTTATATCTTAATCATTACCTTTGTCTTCAATGAAAAATCTAGCAATTCTCTCAATATTCTGAGTGATCTCCACTCCCATTTTAATTTCATCTTCTTCCTTTTCTTCATTAATCTCTTCAATATCTCCTCTTTTCATTCTTCTTTTTGTCTTCAATGGAATAGGAGATTGAGAGATAGATGAGAAGTACCAACTGAAAGATGATACTATTCATCATATAATATTTAATATCAGTTATCGATATATCTCACATTGAATACATTTTCAACTTTTTAAAAAATTTCGTAAAATGCAGACTTGTATGTGGAGTGTTTTCAATTGATTTAAAATCAGTTGCGATCTGTCTGAGATCGAGATTTATTTTACCCATGACCAAATACGAAGTAGATATATCTCACCGTATACCATCGAGTAGACAAATGACCAGTCTCAGAAGATTCTTACTCTCCGCACTAATTGTATTCTACAAATATAATATTTAATATCACAATTTCGTTATACAACAAAAATCAATCGATAATTATTTCTGATCAACTGATATTAGAAGAAATAACCCGTCACATACATGTTTCATCTTCTTCTCTTCTACTCGTAGTATCATGGCAATGATTCTCTCAATGGCTCTTTCATCAAGAGAACGACGACGATTCTCACCAAGATCAAGAACGAGAAGAAGAATAAGAGGAAAACCATCAAGGGGAGATCTTAATTATACAACGATTATTGATTATCGTGTCAATGTAATATAAACTATTTAGTTAGTTTCATCATATGAATAAAATATAGATGATTCGTGAGAATGAATAAGAACGGTAATAATGCTATTATTATCGAGATATCATTTATACTTAAAATATTGATGAAAGACAAATACACCAAAAGTACTGAGAGTATGAATGACAAACTAACTTCTTAGCTCTAAGTGAGCGCCCAGATGTCGACTTCTGTGAATCAGACTCACCATCCAATGGAGATGTGCCACGGGTACTGTAACTTATAATAATTACAGTAATCAAGGAATGAAATACTCTTATTAACATTCATAATTAGATAAATAGAGTGAACTACAATAAATAAATTTTAAAAAAAACTGTATGGGCATGGTTACTGTAATACGAGATCAATCAATAATCAATAACATGTACAACCTCTCATTAGCAGCTTCATAAGGGACAAATGTAGTCTGAGCACATAGTAGATCAACTTCCATTATATGAATGAGAAGAGAAACAATCGATGGAGAGAATTCATCTGATCTCAAATCAATAATCATTCATATTTATTAATGTAAAGATAAATCAATTTATTATTGATTACAATGGGGTCTAACTAAAATAGAGGAACAAATTGACATGGCGAATTCAAGTTTCTCTAACTTCATTTATGATTCAACAGCAATAACAATGTTACTAGAAGAACAAATAGTATCATAAAATGTACAAAAATGCCTTCTCCATCACATTCCGACATTGCTTGGATAGATCTTCAATCGGAAGCGGTTTCCCTGATTTGCCTGATAATACTCAATCAATGCACGTACAGTAATCATTGTTATGAATAAATAACGATATTTCCCTTGACAACTAATCTAATTCCCATTAGACAAAATAGATCAGCATTCAATAACATCTTCATATTACACAAATTCTCTTCCTTCTCTATCCCCATATCCCTCTCATCATGTATTAAAGTATCATTCCCATTTTGCTCTTTTCCCCTTCATTATTGATGTTTTAACTGATGAACAAATAGAAAAATAAATGTTAGGGTACCTTTAGATGGACCAGCAACGATATTCATCCAATACATTCTTCCATATACAGATGATGGAAGTGTTGATTGTAGACATCGACGAATACATTGACATACTCGAGATGGTACTGATAATGTCAATCCATAGTTCTTCTACAAATACAGTAATCATTGAATACAGTAACCTCGTAGATATAGTACCATTCCGATTTCATGAAGCATCCTAGCCAGTAGATCGATTGGTGCACGTCTGAAACACAAAAATCGATAAATCATGTGAATACAGTAATCCATCGATAGAATGTAATCGATATGGATATATACAGTATACCTGCAATGGTTCTCCCATTCCGATTCGAACATCTCCACTGCATCACTACAGATAACATTGTGTACAATTGAATTTGGTGTATTCTCTTCCAATTCCTATAGATATTCATTGATTAATCATATACAACTAATATAATTGAAGTCATCTAAAGATCAAAGATCAAAGATCTTACATGGAAGAATGAGTAGAATAGATCGATAGATGTGAAGTGCATCATCTCGACATCATTCTATAATCGATACAGTAATATTCCAATCAATCAATAATCTAAAGACTACCGTACCTCAATGGATGGTCTCAACGTTTTCTTCTTCTTCCATGGCATATCATCAAGGACATCAGCAATGTACTCTTTCCATGTAAGATGAGAAGAGTTCATTTGCTGAAAGAACAGTAATCATCTATTAACATCAATCGATAATCATACTGTAACATAACTACTCTCTGACCAAGTAGGTATAATTATTCCCTAAGTATCATGGAGTACATACCCAGAATGAATATACGGTATATAGAATACATAATGTATGAGACTCCGCCCACTCATAAGTGAACTTCATTCTCATTCTCTATTTGACCATAGAACAACTGATACTGTACCTTCATAATCTCTGTTGAACTTTGACCAAGATGATAGAGACTGGCCATTCCCAGATCATTACATGCCTCACTGAGAGATAAATAATCAATCGATAATATAAGTACAATATCCACTTACTGTTCTTTGGGATTGAGTATTCCGGGAGGGATACTCATCAATCCAACACTCATTAGTCCCATTCCCATACTTGGTTCAGATGGAATATCTCCATTTGATACAATAGGATCATCATCCATTGGTTCAACTTCTTCTACCTTAATCAATGAATAGTCGCATACAGTATTCAATCAATAGTTATCAATTACCGTACTCTACGTGTACATACCTTGTCAGATACGGTAACCTTCTTCGTCTTTTTATCGATCATCATTGGTTGAGCAAAGTGAACTTCTTCCTCTTTCTTAGGAAGGGAAGACGATGAAGAGGAGGGTACAGTAGTAGTTTGTTGACGTATCGATACGGATGGCTTAATCAATGAGATATATGAAGAATTGAATAAAATTCAGTTCTATATTATAGATTCGATAATATACAAAAGACATGAAAAGTATTAAAGAGAATGAAACATGTATGAACCTTTCCATTTATGAAAGGTACTGTTTCTGTCTCATTCATACGAGTATCGATTACTGTAGATGGAGGAGGAGGAGGAGGAGTTACAGTACGAGTACCCTACAATAATACAATAATAATCGAAATTAATAATATTAATAATTTAAGAGGGTTGCAGTGAGAATAATATCAATGAACACATTCAATGAATTTAATCGATGCCAATCATCATAAAAAGATCAAAGATCAAAGATCAACAAACATGATTCATTCCATACGTGAAAGGCATTGTCTCCGCCTCTGCATCATTTGGAATCTATAATAGTATCCGAATCATAGACTTACAAGTGGAATAAAACATTTTTTTTTTAATTTCAGAAGTAGTCAAGCAAAGTTTTCTACACTCCATCTAATGATTAAGATAGATCGACAGAACACAAAATCAACTGGCTCGAAAGTATTATCGATCCAGAAAGTGATATCGAATAGAAAGTTCAAAGATCAAATACCTACCGCATCCAATAATTCGTTCGGAATAGTAGCTTCAGGTTGCGATTCTTCTTGACTAAAGACTAATGTATTTTCTTCATTCATCATGGATTGTCTCACTGCTTCCTTCTCTATTTCATCTTCTATATTCAATTTCTCTCCTGTATTCGTCTCGATCTCATCTATGAATTCAGCCAATAGATTCCCATCACCCAGTTCACGATCCATATACCTAAAAGGATCAATCCATTAGATTACGGTAGTCGCTATCACTCCCGTACTAAAATGCACTGCATTCAAGAAATACTAAACTAGAGAGGGATAACACTCCATGACTGAACCCTGAATATTCCATACAATATATAGACCTAATAGCTAATGATGAATGCAAATCAACCCACATTTCATTGTCTCTCTCCTTTTTCTCTTCATCCTTCTTCTTTTTCTTTTCAATCACTTTCTTCTCCTTCTTTTCTTCTATATCATCAACCTTCTTCTTTGGTCGTCCTCTTCTTTTCTTTTCTTCTTTCTCCTCTTCCTCTTCATTCTTTTCTTTCTCTATTAATCTATTCTCCTTCTTTCCTTTCCTTTCCTCTTTCTCTTCCTCTTCTTCTTCCTCCACCATTCCTTCCTTCTCTTCATCTTCTTTCATTCCCTTTCTATTATTATTCATTTCTTCTCTTCCAGCAGTCGTTGCTCTACTATTTCTTCTTCTTCCAGATGGAATACATCCAATGGGCGGAGTTTCTCCTCTTTGAATGGGTGTGGTCACATTGACTCCGCCCCCTTCTGATATAATCAATGAATGAAGTACTTCCTTCTGTAGATCACCATCTGGATCTACCGTAGGTTCATGATCTTTGAGGAAGACAAAAGACTGAAGAAGAAGATCATCCAATGAAATCGATAACTGAAATCAATCAATATTTCAATAGTTAATGTAATCAATCAATATTTCAATAGACAACGTAATCAATCAATAAAGTACCGTACCCGATACTGCATAGATGTAACAATCATTTCCTCATAGAATATAGGTACTCTAGCCTTGAGTAATTGTCGAATGACATCATCATCAGCTCCTACCTTTGCCATTTCCTCATTGTTAACGATAACCACCAAACTGAAGATAAAGATGAGTATAGAGGATTACGGTATATAAATCACTGTGATCATTATAGAATACTGTATGATTTATAGATAACGATAAACAGCCCAAGACAGCCACTTCTCATTTCTCGTCGGACATTTGATCTACAGTTTCACCAATACTACAAAACTTTACTCTTCCATACTCGTTCCAATGATGATTATTATGAAGTGAAAAAAAGAAAGTTTTGTAACCTCGGGAATTCCGTGTTGATAGTCTTCTGTTTCCTTTTACTTTTCCATGTTTTCCATAATCCGTCTTCAGCCATTTTAGCCCCTCCTGCCTCCATTGTTGCACTGAATAACAATAGTTTCAATCAATTATCATTTGGGAATATCTATAACGAAAATAATACACAAAATGAAAATGATTGCAAGATTAGGTGCGACTCATATCTACTCCACGTTAATTGAAAAAATACAACAAAAAAACGTACGCTAACCACTCCTTTCTTGTCTTCGAATCGCGCGATCGACCACTCAGAATAACAACCTGATTATCAATAAACCAATCAATATCTAAAATAATAGATACCGTATACCTTTTGATAATGAGGAGCTGAGAAGATCATTGGGCCACCAGCCATACGCACTGCTTCGTAGTCTTTTTGTCTTAAAGGCAAAGTAACCCTTTGAAAAAGTAGATCCGGAAATTCAGTTTTGAGTTGCCGCCTTAATGAACTTTTGGAATCGGCGCTTCCCAACACAACATATGGTAATAGCGTGAAACTTGATCAATAAAACAAGATTGATTTTGATTCTGTGTCAATCTAAAGGGGATAGGAAGAGAGGGATATAGGATAGGGAAGGGATTCCTCGATGTCCCATATGGATCAATCAATGCGCATTGGGTAGATCAAATCAAGTTGTTTGTCTATCTATTAATCCATTCGGTTCCTACTGCGTTTTTGCTCATTATTTCTTATATCTGACAAAAGGGGTAACTTTAATCAATATTGGTTGCAAAATTCCAAAACATTCTTGGTAAACTTACAATTGTAAGAACTCGACAATAGAAGGAAATGACTTGAAATGTGTCTTGGCATCGAGTTCTTTTCCATTATAAACATGATCCTTTTCATCATCTTTTATTGTTATCATTGTTTTTGATCCATTCTTTCCTCCTGGATGAACGAATGATGGTTTCAGTAGCCATTTGCCTATAATATATCGATATCAATTGACTACCGTAATCCATGAAGGAGTAATCTTACAATATCCCATCCAAACTACAGTAACCCCTGATCATACCTGACAGAGCAGCATAGAATACGGGTAAGATTTGCATAGAGTTAGTCAAACTCGACATTCCCTTGAATACTATATGTGTGGATGAGGAGAGAGTCTGCAAGGAATCAATCAATACATACTCAAATCTACCGTAACCATCAGATCTACCGTACTTCTACAACAGAATGAGGTGGTTTGATCATGGATGACGTCATCGTCTTCTGAACGTCGTTGAATGCACACATGAAGATGTGTTTGGGTTCAGTTGTAGATACTGTAATATACTTTCAGTGGATATAATTAAAAGAATTGAAATGTTCTTTCTTACAATTAGAAGACATGAAACATTCATTTAAATACTTAATAACAATACCATTAGACTTTCTTATCCTTCCTGGACTCTTATGATTATCTCCCTCTTCTCTTGATCCTTTTTTCTTCAATGGACTACTATTAGTTGATTGTTTATCATGTTCTCTCTTTCTCATTCCACTCATCACAGTTGTAGATGATGTACTCGTTGATGCTCCTGGATCACCATTATCTCCAGTCATCTTAATAACACAATATTCAATATTCACTAAAATACAAACTTTACATGCATGATGCGTGAGTTTCCGAGTTTTTAAAATGTACTTTTAAAATGTTGAGGATGAAAAGCGACAGAAAAAGGAATTTCGGATTTACATCATATTTAAAACACTGGCAGTCGGGAAGCAGGAATTTGAATTCCCACACCTAATTCGCGCTCGTGAATTCCAATTTCGAGTTTCCACTTTCGGTTTTCCAGGGTACATTTTTAAAACTTGGAAACTTACTTTTTTCGCTTTTCCACCATTTTTAACACCCCATTATAATCACTTACGAAACACATAAAAGCCTTAAGAAATATGAAATGAAAGCTTATATTAGATACCACAAAGGATGAACGATCGACAAGACATGTTGTATCAGTTGTTACAAAGACAACTTTTATTTAAAAAAAGCCAGCCAGCCATTTATCCATAGCAAAAAAAAAGAAGCACATTACATAAGGAGAAAGGAAGTGATAGGGGAAGAAAACGTCAACAATGATAACAAGGAATATATTTGATAGAGGGATAATGTAGGGGGAGGGGTACTGTATGGATTGAGGTGAGGAGGAACCATGATAATGATAAGAGGAGAGGAATCAGAATGAGTGAAATGATAGAATGGAAAGATAATCAATCAATATTCATATCTTCAAACTAAGGGAAATGATCGATACATGAACAGGTACTAAACTCTAATAACTCAATAAACAATAGATGATCTCAACAACAAGGAATCGGGATAAAACAACAGACAACAACAAGAAACAACGGGGAATCTCGGAAAATCAATAACGATAGATCAAATCAATCGATAATTGATTTATCTATTCAAAATCGTGTTTGATAACAGCTTCAGGAGCGTATCCCCCATCAGGAATGGCACAATTAGCAGAACATGTGTAGATGTATACTGTAAGAAAGAAAGATACGGTATGATAACATCAGTAAGAAACAAGAAATGTTAGATTATTCTTCCATCCTTCATAAACATTACTACATATTATATACGAATCAATTAAATAATTGTAAATGAATATAATACCTGCAGCCCAATCGATACTTTCACCAATTGAATCAACACCAATGAGTGAGAGAACATGAGGAGTTAGTTGCATCTCAAATTGACGAGGACCACCACATAGAGAACATGGTGCTACCTCAATTCATCGAAAGATCAAAGATCAATCAAGATATATCGATTGATTATTTGTATACCTGATCAATCTTAGGGGTCTTATCAGAAGGAATAAGAGGATTGCCTCCACGTTGATAACGAATGATTTGTTCTGGATTTAGTTGAATAATTCGATTGAATCGTTCAAAAGAAATATCCTGAAGGGAATAATAACAAATAATACAAATAATAATTATAGTGTATTTATGATAATATGCTGTGAAGCATATCATTTAATTAGAGAAAAATTTTTTTTAGAAATTACAAACTAATGAAATTAGTCGAATCAGTGATGTGATGTTTCAACCCTAACGTGTTTCAATAATTTTAGCACACTTCAACATCTAATGAATTGCAAACAAACTGAAACCTTCTTCTCCTCCATTTCCATATCTGGATCCTCAGTTGCAGATGAGGCCACTCCTTCATCGAGACGCTTTGACTGAAGATGAAGAAGATGTACAAAGATCAAAGATCAATCTACAGTACCTTGACCAATTTGAGATACTCATCATATCTTTTCTTCTCAGTCTTCTCATCATCAACATCTTCATCATCTTCTGAATCCGATAGATCATCAAAGATTGATGAAGGAACAATCTCTCTATCCATATCCATTCCCATTTCCTATAATTGAAGTTTGTATCTCACAACAAACAAAGTATGAAACTAATAAAAATTTCCAAACAGTTTAAAACTTGACGCAATTGACGATAACCGCTTGCATACTGTAGTATATGTGAATATGGCTAATCTAACCTCAAAAAGGAAAGCATTCTCTGGATTAGATATTGTGATAGATTCTTCAGATGGAATAGACACTGGTTGGCCACATGTCGATCGATGGCCACTCTTCCAATCATATGCTTGATGTTCACGAGAACAATACCTCAACAGATTACATATTATTATGATATAAGAACATAGTCATTTCAAGTTTCAACCATTCTATATAATCAATTGAATGAACTCACCATGCATAACCACACTTTGCACATTTCTTTGATGCAAAACAACCACATACACGACATAGAGATGGAGAATCAGATGGAGAAGGAGGAATCTATAATATCAATCGTCCTTGATGATATATACAGTAATCTACCGTACCTCATCAGGAGTAGTAAGATCAGGATCAAGTGGACCATCAGATGAATACCATGGATTGATACGAGGAATACAACAACGGAATGCAACCAAATTAGACGAATCATTCATCTGAAATACATTCATAAATAAAAGTATTGACAATGATATTACAATGAATATAATTAGTTCTATTATCAAAGTATAAAGAAAATATTTATCTTTATTAAAGTATTCTACGTTCAATGGTCATTCTGATATTCGAAAAGGACTGATTGCGACCTTGAATAGATTACGGTACCTTTGAGCATTTAGGATCTCTACATACAAATATGAAGAGAGTTCGATGGAATGAATGTTCATCATCTGTATCACCCGTTGCATACACTTGCATTACGAAACACAATGGCTTAGTACAGACCTGCAAATCAATATTAATTAATCAATAAGATAATCAACAATCTACCGTATACCTGACACACAAGCTGTTCTGACTTGGGAATATGGACGGGATTGAGCCATGAGGGTTTGCCACCAATCTGAAATACAACAGTCATCTTCCATTTAAATTATTATGTTTACATGCACTTTAAATGTATAATTTAAAAATATATAGATTAGCTAATAATGTGCTCTTGGTGTTTCCGCTACGTTTAGAGACCATAAAGCGTTGCCATTTTCAGTAAAAGGTATCAGATATTTCTATACACTTTACAAAACTAGATTTTAATATGAAAGTTGAAAATTACAGAAGAATCAAAATAGCCAATCAATTGTTGTTTTATAATAATAGTACGAAACCGGAATATTGGAGGTAGAGTAGAACTCACCTTTCCCAATGGAAGAAAACAAGACTTTAGTCGATAAAGATCATCTACATCATAAGGTGCAGCATATCCGAGATACACCGGAGGATCTACAAAAGTTGAAGATCAAAGATCAACTGTGACCGTATATTGAGACTTACCATGAGGTTGCGCTTGCATTATCCTATTCTTGTTGTAGATCTCAGCTAATTATTGATTGACGAGTAGTACGAGTAAAGTATCGATTGAATTGGAATGTATATATTATTGTAGATAAGAGTAGATAAATGTGACGATTGTTGATAGATAAGTTGAATAAAGAAGTGGAGGGCTTTGGCTGGTTAACAGATACTAATCCTTTTTATTGATTCGTGCCTTCTGATCTGTCTTATTGGCAGTGAACACCCAGAGTCCCAATACGACGTGTACTGTAATAGGGACAAAACAATCAATAATCGATTATGATCAAAACTACAGTACTCACCAAGAATCACAGCAACAATGGCTGCGTAGAGGATAGCGTCGTTTGACGAGTAACCAAGAAGTCCTGTAGATACATTCAATTGACTGGTTAATATGCATTTAAAGAACTCAAAACGCGAGAAAGAGACAAGAATATAATAGAAGGACCTTCAAAGATGATTGATTTAACAGCAAACATGCTTCCGAGTGGAACAGCGATTATAGTCAATGAGTAGATTATAAGATTCTTCACTGCACTCTGTACATTCTCATCGCGAAGTGGCGGAATCAGATCATCCATGGCTGGAACAGATCAGAGATCAAAGATCAAAGATCATAAAACACAATGATACGATCAATCTTCATGTACCGCCAACGACACGAGGAATTCGCACACCACTACCGTAACTCATTTAGGAAACGTCGACCACACCACTATTGCAACCATTTGACCTGGGTTGATTTGGAGTCATCATGGGGTGTACAATAGCGATGAACAACGATTCGAGTGTACGGTAGTGTGGACAGAGGCGCAATGTGGAGAGTAGATAGGATACAGTTGTTAGTACGACTGATGACGGATAGATATCTTGGAAACGTTGAGAAACGTATATAAAAGGGAAATAAAAGTAGCAAAATATTCTTTCTGAGAAGTATTTATGCAGTACGATAACATTATATGTACACAAAACTAACAATATCGATCATTCAAGGAAAGGAAGATAATACAGCATGAGAAGAATTGACTATATCAACTATATTATTATATTCTAATCAATAATCTATTAGATGAAGGAATGTAAAGGTCGCTATGATATTCTGAGAAATGGTTAACTACCGTAATCAAGGATTGGTTTTGGATGGAACATGATCAATCGATATTATATCTGCAATTAGTACAACTTTCGTTGTGGGTAAAATAGCAAAGTGAACTAATAAGTACATGAGGTGATCGAAAAAGCGATCGATTAATCGGTATCGGGACCGTATCACTTATCCTTCTTATTCTCCTCAGGAGCCACTGGTTTCTCTTTGGCAAGTTTCTCTTTCTCAGCTTCAACCTCTTCACGGTAAGCGACATAACAGAAACCAGCCACTGCAAAAACAAGTCAAATAATTGGAGTGAATGGAAAAATCAATAATCAATCTATCCAAAGTACACTTACTGATCATAAAAACGGTACCGATACCGACAAGTCCAGCATCAAGAGTAGCCTCTGACGAGTTCAACTCGAAATAATCTGAAATATATAGCAATGAATGGACAAGTCAAAGAATCAATCAATAATATAATGATCTACCTATGAAGATATATTGATAGGAGAGATACATTGATCCAAGTGGAGCAACGAACATGAGAATAGAGAAGATGATGAGATTACCAATGGCTGTACGAGCTACTTCCTATTAAAGATCAAAGATCAACACTAAAATGAATAAGGTAATCTATCGATGAATTATCATTGTTTATTAATACTCATTTCCTGTTTATAAACTTCTGTGACAACAATCTCTCACCGGTGTATAATATGCCTCCTGATGGGCGGGAATGGGATGGGTACGAGGATCCGGATCAACGGGATTATCGATTAGCTGCAGTAGATCAACATCAATCAAATGAACTAATCAATAAATCGATATACAACGGTACCGGATTGCCGAGAAGAACAATAGGTGGGAGAGTAGCATTCATGTAAAGATTATGGTCAGCCTCATCTTGTTCAATCTTCTCGAATGACTGAATATAACATAGTTAGATACTTTAAGTATTCAAAAACTACAAATTACTAATAAATATAAAATATGAAACTAACAGATGAAGTAGATTCGAGTGATTGTTGTGAGTCTTGTCTACTAGGAGGTTGAGATCCTTTCTTCTCCTCACTCTCACTCTCCTTTCTGTCTACATTTATCTGAGACATCTACAAATACAAAGAAGAAATGAATTGAAAGTGAACAGAAGAAGGGAGATATTGATATCGGATATGAACCGACAATTGTCAAATGGAAAGAACAACAACAAAAGTGGATACTTTATGATATAGATAGTACATATGCACTCATTAAGATATGAAAAGCAGAATATAACCTGATTATGAAATGTACGAGTGTATATGAACACAAATAAAACAACCATGGAGATCAATATTACAACTTCAAAGGGGAAATGAAATTATATACAGAAAGATATTATAGGAATGCATGAAACAAAATGAAGTGAACGAATAAAACTATCAACATAAATAACTCATTATATAACATAATCAAGATAATAGAGTCATTGGTCTCATCTGTAGTTGAACAGCCTTCTTGCCTTGTTTACTCACGTCTTTGATCACTCCATATCTACAATATTCAATCGATAGTTAATTGATTATATCGATTTCTATAGACAGTACCTCTCGAGTTCAGCTACAGCTTCAAAGAATGGACCATTATCCATTCGTTCCGAGACCATTTCACCCCATTGAGATAATGAAACCGTCTGTAATACAATTATATATTTTAAGATCTAATCAATTTGTTGCTATTTAGATTTGGAATGAATACTCACTCCAAATTGATCGATTCCAGCTAGTGCAGTATAAGCTTGAGAAAGTCGTTCATTGGGATGAGAAGCGAGATCACGAGAGAGATCAGGAATCTAATTGTAAGAGATATTACAGATGATTGGATCTTTCACATGTTATATAATGCAAAAAGAAACAGAAGCGATATATTCACCGGAATTCCAAAATAGGAATAACAGCTAATGAATTGAGAACTTTTTAAAGTATCAATTACTATTAAATATAAAAATATATATTACATGTATTCCATAAGGAACAAGTAGTAAGAACTCTTCATGATTTCTCCATAAGAATAGTTTATCCTTCAATAGTTTCAACATTCTATGTACTGTCTCTTTTAAATGATTACTCGATGACGATGCTGCTATCTGTTTTGCACGATTCTGTTTCTGAAATCAATCGATATACATTCAATGGTACCTGCTATGTACGCGACCTAGTTATTGTAGTCTGACCTAGCGTACAACCTTTGAACCTCTTGAACCGCGACGCGTGTAGCCTCACGCGTGCGTCCCCTATATAAGGCTGCGGCTAAGGCCCCAGCGGGATTCTTATAGTTTTCTCCCACGTCGCACGGTTGTGCTCTACTCTCTCCGTTGATAAAGTCTCTTCTATATTATAAGTTGTGTCCAAGAACATAACATTTTGGCGACCAGGATCTTTGACGTACTTACGTAAGTTCTTTCTCGTTTTTCTTTATTCTTTTTCTCGTTTCTTGTTTCCTTGTTCGTGATCAGGCTACTGGGTGTGGCTAGGACTGATCGCTGCTACTTGGTGTGGCTTTGTTACTGTATGGTCAGTAAACTGTTGAGTGCTACTTGGTGTGGCTTGTTACTGTATGGTCAGTAACTGTTGTGTGCTACGTGGTGTGGCTTGTGTAGGCAGTAACTGCTGAGTGTATACTCCCAGAGGGGGGGGGGGAACTATCTATTCTTTTTCACTTGGTACGCCGAAGGCTCTGCCCAAATTTTGATTTGGTGCTAAGTAAGGATGCCTGGAGAAGAAGTAAAGTCGGAAGTCACGTTGGCAACTGTAATGGAGATGTTTGCCAAGATGCAGCAGGATTTCATGAGCAAGCAGGAGGAGCAGAATAAGAAGAACAATGAAATACTCGAGATGTTAGCGAGTAGAGAGACAGTAGTTGTTAATGGAGAGATTAAAAGTCAAGTTACTCAAGGACCATCTATTGATGCGATGGAAGCTCGCATTGTTGAGTTCGATTATGATGCTGTTGAATGCACATTCGAGAACTGGTATGTTCGATACCAAGATTTCTTCGAATATGATGCGAAGCATTTGGATGATGGCAATAAAGTGAGAATGCTATTGCGTCATCTGAGTGTAAAGTGTAATGCATTGTATCGTGATCACAAAGCACCCGAAGATGTCATGAAGATATCGTTCGATGATACGATAAAGGCGCTGAAGGCTCTGTTTGGCAAGAAAGAAACAGATTTCGAACTGCGTGTTCGATTCTTCAAACTGAGCATGGCTATGAGTGGTAGTACGGATGTGATGGAATTCGCTTCTGAAGTGAATCGGTTGTATCAGAAAGGCAATCTGAAGGATATCAGATGAAGATCACGATGTTCCTTGCTGGATTGGATTTGCCTCAACTGAAGTCGATACGCACCCAACTATTCAATGCTGTTAGTCAGAAGGCCGATATCACATTCAAAGAGCTTCTAGAAAGATATTCGTCGTTGAGAGCACTTGAACGTGAAGTTTCAGCGGTTCAGACGAATGCAGCCAATATGGTCAGAGGATCTGATGATGATAAGGGAAAGAATCGTAAGAAGCCCAAGACCGAGAGATCAAATGCCAATGTGAAATGTACACATTGTGGCAAGAAGGGTCACACCGATGAGAGATGCTGGTTGAAGCATCCAGAAATGAGACCGAAGAAGAACCACTGGAAGAACAATTCAGTACAAGTGAAGGATTGCAATCAGATTGAGGGCAATCGTGTGCACGTGAATGTATCCATGGATGGAAAACAGATGGAGTGTCAACTTGACACAGGATCTGATCTGACGCTCATCTCGGAGGTTGACTGGAAGGAGATGAAGAATCCTAAGTTGATTCTTGCTCCATGTACCGTATCGTGTCCAAATGGTCAAGGTATGAAGATCCTCGGCAAGTTCCGCAGTAGAATGCAATACTGTGGCAAGGAGTGTGACGCATGGGTCCACGTCACCCCAAGACCGATTCGACTAGTCGGCAATGATGTATTCTTCAAGCTAAACTTGAAGCGAGCATTCTCTGATGAGAATGATGAAACTGTGATTGCACACATCAAGTCAGGAGACTACGCAGCCTGGGTAAAGGATGTCTTCCCAGAAGTCTGTGAGCCTGGACTGGGCAAGTATAACAAGTCTGCAGCTAAGTTGTACCTGAAACAAGGCGTAAAGCCTGTGTTCCGTAACTCTGGTATTTTTTTCCTACCAGGAACCCGCTATAGCACCCTCTTTCCTGGTATCGATAGCGGGATCCTGCTAAATTTCCTGCCAGGATCCTGCTAGCGCATTTCCTACCAGGAACCCGGTAGCCGGAAAGTCAGAGCCGGGAAACGTCTGCCGCTCTTTCCTACACGCAACGCTTTGAAATTTAAAGCGCGATTGAATTTTTATCTCGTTGTTTCGCTTATTTTCCTTTGATTTTTTAGTTGTTCCTGTTTAAAAGTAAGTTTTTATTGTTCAGTAGTACATTCGTTTTGAGGTCATCGCGTGCGTGAGTAACATTTATCTACGCGTAACGATTGAATGGGCAAAATAGAACCATTGAATCTTTTCTCTCGGGATTGTTCCTGTACTTTTTAGTTTACACGCTGTATTCTATTGAAGCTTCTGTTTTTAGGCTCGTATCTAAGATGTCGCAGATGCATGACGTTGTTGCAGGAGGAGGACTACCAGCCGAGCATCAGGTAGAATATTTATTAATTATTATATGTTTTTTGTAATTTTTTGTCTTATAGGCATAAAGAGTAAATATTTAGATACATTCGCGAAATTTCGAGGAATTACCGATGAATTTTCTGGAGCTAGCCAGTCCTCAACAACGTACATGTACTCTTTGGGAAACGATGGACAAGGATCGATGAACTCTCCATAATTTGCTCCTCTCGCGCCTATGACCACATCTTCCAATGATCAGAGGTTTGCTCTACTTATTATTCACGCTCGATTTGAATTCCATTACGCCTTACACTTTACCATAATTAGGCTTCAATATTTAATCAATTGGTGTACATCGTATCAACCAATGATGAACCAATAAGTCCCACTGAAAGATGATGGAATCTTTGTCCGTCATGGGAGCCTTTTGGAAAATACAAAGTAAATTGACCACCATTTCATCACAATAATAACAAAAAAGATACTAATGCTTGTACTCTTCAGCTTCGGATGTGGACCAGCTGAATTGCTCTCCCCTCTACATTTGTATATTCGATGAACAGCACAAGCATCGTCATTTCCACGCAACTCCAGAATCTACATTAAGGTAAGATATAATATTACGCCATAATTTGAAAACACAATTTCTCGGTAAATAATTTGTATTAGATTTATTTTTTACTATTTTGGCCATACGTGGGCGCCGACACGGAGGGGGGGGGGGCTGTAAAATTAGAACTTTTCAGAAATTTGTGGAATGCCCCCCCCCCCCTGTAAAAATGAGGTTTAGTTGAAACTTTTGGAAAAAAGAGATGCCCCCCTGTAACCATTCTCCAGGTATCCCGCCCATATATGATTTTTACTATTTCTACAAGTGATTTACATACTAATAATTCATTTCAATGTTCCTTTTCAGGAAGAGGAAGGTTCTCTATCAAACCATCATTTGCTCATGTCTCAAATGCATAATCAACAAGAATTGGATGGGAATGATGCGACTCCTCCTGCATTGAGCAATGTCGAACTGGCCTCCACCATGATTACAACCATGCTTGGTGATCAGGTAATCATTGTATCCTACATTTTACACCATATCCTACGCTAGACTTTTTTGGCCAGATTCATTGTGAGACATAATACGGGGCCTTACAAGAGAAGCGCCAAACTATACGGAAGAAATTCTGAAATCGAGTGCGCATGCAAGAGAATCGGCCATAGCCAGTGGGGGTCTGGCACAGTCAGAAATTAAAATTTTGGGGATCGGTCTTTTCAAAGGTGCTGATGACGATAGACACGTTCATTTTGCATTTAGAGCCACCGTGGATGCCAGTTACTAGTATTTAAGATAGTTGTTTACATTAACTAGAACACTAGAAATCCATATTTGAGAATGTTACAACTATCGCTTGAGTATTGATTGATGGCATGATTTATTTATTGGTTTAAAGATGGACTGGCGTGTCTTCGATCCATTCCTCCACGTATTGTTTCCTGCTCAAGAGACGCCTTCTTTGTCGAATGTGCCTCTAGGATACGGTAAGAGCTATCAATTGTTCGATATCACAGCTGGTTAGAGGTACTTCTATTGATTGATCAATAATGAGGACTAGAGGCACGACAACAGTTATCAATTAATATATTAGTATTATCATTCGATTGGGTATTTATTTCGAACGACCCTTCTACTCGATGAATCATTCAATCGTTCTTTACCAATTAATCAATAATCATTGTTTTGAAGTGGCACAAAGTGTCCATCTCTTGAGACTTTGCTGCTGGCCTCACCTTTTCCGTCCCCGGACGACCTCTTCATATTGCTAAAAAAGGTACGGTACTCTATCTAGATATTGATATTGTTTTTGGGCGGTAAACTTAATTATTTTATGATGGGAGGAAATATGCGATTGCGTCGTACTGTATTTAAGTTGTACAGTACCGTGCAAAAGTATGGACTCAAAATTCCAATCGTTATAACTTTTTACGTCTTTGGCCGATCGGCGTCCTTTAATTTTATTATTCTCGTGTGGATTTTTTCTGTTAATCCTTTTTTTTCTGTGAGGAACGAACAACTATCGGTTAACGTTTAAGCCATTAATAACGTTGATAGCATACCGCAATAAAGAAAGAAATAATTTCGCCTGACCCATCAAAATTTCGTAAAAATACCATAACCTCCTTAGCGAATGAAATTACGTTCCTTTCATTTTGACTTCCAATAGTATTTGTATCATAGGTGGGCACGCTGGGGGAAGGCTATACGCAAAAAGGGGAATGGGGAGGCAAGGCTGTGCGCATGGCTATGCGAAATATACGATATAAATTGGATTTGCGGCCGCTCCACCGCACTAGAGGCTCCTCCCCTCTGAACTCTTCCTGACTGTAGCAGATGGCGTGATCAATTGATCTCTCGCCTTCCCCCCATCCCCATCTCCATGTCCCTCCCTCTCTTTTAATATTTTTTGATTTCACATTTTCTTGCACTCGAACACTTTGTACTTGTTGAAACACCCTTGTGTTGTAAGACAAATAAAAATAAATAAATAAGAAATTTTTATTGTTGCTAATTCAACAGGAAATTTTCTAATTTTTGCGAGGTAAGGCAGTGCGCAAAAAATATTCGTCTTCTCGCGCCAACCTGTGATTTGTATGGGCAAAGTCGTAATTGAATTCCTATAATCTCCCCTCTTTGTAGTTGTGTTAGGTGGATGTTTAGGCACGTCATGGCAAATATTTATATTTTTAGAAAAACCGGCTGTGAAATGCCGTGAGCCCAACATATTGTATGGGATTTTTTTCGAAGAATCGAAGGGCTGGAAACTTTCCGAAATTGGCATGGTGCTGCCCTATGACTAGATGATAATACTCCTTGAATCGGAGGCCTGTAGCTCAACTGCAGACTGAGTTATGGCATTTTTACGAAATTTTGATGGGCCAGGCGAAATTATCTCTTTCTTTATTGCGGTATGCAATCAACGTAGTTAATGGCTTAAAACGTTCACCGATATTTGTTCGTTAATCACAGAAAAAATAGGACTAACAGAAAAAATCTACCTGAGAATAAACCTATTTTTGGAGCCCACCTCGGCATTTCAAGTATAATGAAATCATTTCATCACCGTAGGTAATAATCGATACATCATATCATACTTTTCTCCAATGTTTATACTATATAATAAAATTAAACGAGGTTGATCGGCCAAGGATGTAAAAAGTTATAACGATTCGAATTTTGCGTCCATACTTTTGCACGGTACTGTAGGTGTATGATGGTTAATTAAGCAAAAAAAAGTGAACCATTTGAGATATAGTACAGATACAATATGTAATTTGTCAGGAACGAGCTCGGCAGCAGCCACTGCGCTTCTCCATTCATTAGACACGATGATACATCCGTCAGGTAAGCAAACTGTGTTCAATTTTCGAAGAGATATGATATCATGTATACTGTAATTTTGGGACCAAAAGGATAATCGATATGATCATTATTGGTTGATTTCCAACTAAGCAAATGTAATTTGGAAATCAATCAATAATGATCATTCCCCTACACAGCAAATATAATTTTTTTAAATTCTTGTATTTAAATACTCCATTTTTTTCTCGTCCCACCCACCCGATTTAAATTTCCATCGACAAAAGTTGCCCACTTATGTTACTGTAGATCTGCATCCTAGTGGAGATTACTGTAGGTCTGAGCTCTAGAGGGAGTACTGTAGCTCTAGTGGGGATTACGATAGTTCCAAGCTGTAGAGGAGATTACTGTACCCGCGTGGGCGGCATTGTCGCTAGCGACCAGACCCACCCAATCTTTTCCTCCGTCAAAGGTTGCCCACGTATGGTAGGAATAATTGAGGTTACTGTAGATTTCGATCGGAGCAAAGAAAAAAATAAAGAAAAGCTAAACGTTAAATCATACATTTTCGCCCCACCCACAATCTGTTGTTTTTGCGAATTATAAACTGACCCGAAATTAGAATAAAACTGACCCGATCTACATTTCAAGTACTCAAAACTGACCCGGCCTGGGGTGATTCTTACTAATCTCGATCTCCCGCATATTCCTAGATGGGTTTCGAGTCTCAAAACTGACCGCATTCACCAAAAGTGCTCACTCACAATGTGGGTGCTCGAAAATGTATGCGTTAAATTTGAATCGATCTCGGGATACTGTAGGAATGGCTGAGATTACTTTAGCTTTCGATCGGTTTACTTTGTTCTGATTTCCCACTAGAGCTAAGAGCACGATTTTTACAAAAAAAAATGAACGGAAAAAAAGATAAAGTTGAATCGTCATACAGATATTGTAAGAATCAGGCGTACTGTAGGTGTGCGCTCTAGTAGGGATTACTGTAGTTTTGAGCTTCAGTGGTGATCATCATAGCTCTGAGCTGTAGTGGGGATTACTGTAGCTCTGAGCTGTAGTGGGGATTACGGTAGATTTAAAGTGTAATGGGATTACTGTGGGCCTGAGTTCTAGTGGGGCTACTGTTACAGCTACAGTAATCTCCACTAGAGCCCTACTACGAATAATTAAGATTACTGTAAATTTCGATCGCAGCAAAGCAAAGTAAAAGCGAAGCACGACAGAGTTATATTTAAAGAGATCTCTGGATACTGTAGGAATTACTGAGGATACTGTTGGTATGAACTTTAGTGGGGATTACTGTAGCTTTGAGCTGTAATGGGTGCCCTGTTAGTATAAGCTCCAGTGTGCGATTACTGTAGCTCTGGGGTGTAGTGGAGATTATTATATCACTGAGCTCTAGTTACGGTTGGTATCATAAGTGGGCGGCAGTGTCGCTAGACGATTTAGTCAAAATTCACTCAAAAATTCATTCACAAATGAATTCTTTGTGTCGCACCTCCCGATTTTGACGTCCGACCACCCAAATTTAATTTCCAGCAACAATGGTTGCCAACGTGGTTGGTATGAGCTCTAGTCGACATTACTGTAGCTCTGAGCTCTAGTCGGAATTACTCTAGGGGTTACTGTAGTTATGAGCTTTAGTAGTAATTACCATATGTCTCAGCTTTAATGGGGGATTACTGTAGCTCTGAGCTGTAATGGGATTACTGTCGCTCTGATATTTCGATCGTAACAAAGAAGAAACGAAGCACGAAAAAGTTATATTTAAGTGGATCTTGGGATACTGTAGGAATTACTGAGGATTCTGTTGATATCGATACATCAGTTGAACATCATATTATTTCTAGTGATCAATCGACCGCCTCAGCCTCTTCGCCATCTCCCAGCAGTCAATCTATAGAGGAAACGCGGTATGAGTTCTATTGGGGATTACGGTAGTCTGAGCTATAGTGGGATTACTGTATATATGAGCCATAGTTGATATTACTATAGGTTTCTAATGGGATTACTGTAGCTCAAAGTTCTAGCGGAGAATACTGTATGTTTTGAGGTCCAATGGGAATATTGTAGATAAAACATTTTCGCTTGCCCATAATGTGGGTGAGCATTTTTTGTCGATGCGGTCAGTTGTGAGACTTGAAACCATTTAAGAATATGCGGGTGATCGAGATTAGTAAGAGTCACCCCATGTCGGGTCAGTTCCGAGCACGTAGGATGCGGGGGGGGGGCAAAAATGTATGCTGTAGATCTGAGATTTAGTGAGATCTGTTGGTATGAGTTTTAGTGGAGATTAATGTAGGTCTAAGCTCTAGTGGAGATTACTGTAGTTTTGAGCTATAGTTGTTTTACTGTTGGTATGAGCTCTAGTAGGTATTACTGTAGGTATGTGATCTATTGGGGATTACTGTAACTCTGGGCTGCAGTGGAGACTACTGTAGATCTAAGATCTAGTCGGCATTACTGTATATCAGAGCTGTAATGGGAGTACTGTTGGTTTGAAATCTAGTGGGGATTACTGTAGCTCTGAGCTGTAGTGGAGATTACTGTAGATCTGAGGTATAATGGGATTACTGTAGGTCTGACTTCTAATTTGGCTACTGTTATAGTTACAGTTCAGGCCTACAGTAATCTCCACTAGAGCCCTACTAGGAATAATTAAGATTACTGTAAATTTCGATCGGAAGAAATAAAAAAACGAAGCACGACAAGTTATATGTAAATAGATCTCAGGATACTGTAGAAATTGCTGAGGATACTGTTGGTATGAGCTTTATTTGGGATTACTGTAGCTCTGAGCTGTAATGGGAGTACTGTTGGTATGAGCTCCAGTGGGGATTATTGTATGTTTAAGGTCTAGTGGGGATTATTACACCAGAAAGCTCTAGTTACTGTTGGTATCAGAAGTGGGCGGTATTGTCGCTAGCGATAAGACTAGCCCGATTTAGTCAAAATTCACTCAAAAATTCATTCACAAGTAAAATCACCCCCGATTTTAACGTCAGACCACCCGAATTTAATTTCCAACGGCACCGGTTGCCAACGTACTTGGTATGAGCTTCAGTGGAGAATGCTGTAGCTCTGAGCTCTAGTCGGCATTACTGTAGGTATTACTGTAGGTTTTAGCAGTATTTAGGGCCAATTATTGGCCCCACCTCGAAACAAATTAAGGGCCAACCACCAAATTATTGGCTCAACTTAAAAAGTGGGGCTTGTTTTGTAGCCAAATTTTAGGCTCAACTTCGACCAAATTATTGGCCCACTAAAATTGCGGAGTAGTGGGATACTGTAGGTCTGAGTTCTAGTGGGACTACTGTTACATTTTCTACTATGAATAATTGAGATTACTAGATCTCGTGATAGTGTAGGGATGACTGAGAATCTGTAGATATCGACACATTATTTGAACATCATTTTCTTTCCAGTGATCAGTCGACCACCTCATTCTCTTCGTCCAATCCCAGCCGATATCTACGGACGACAAACAAGCAGGACCTTCTGGACTCTTCGACATACAAATTGAAGATATTATATTTGATTCGTCCACGGGAATGAAGTACCCGTTGTAATTGTTAATTTTTCCTGCTCCATGTATTTTTTCGTTAACGTGTACATATTTTCATTGTCTCGTCGTTCCTCGTTGTGCCTGTACATATTGCTAGTTTTGTTGGTTGTTACCTCATTAAGAAACAAATAAATCCTTGAGAAGTGAGAGGTACAAATTCCTGCTAGGCTACCGGGAACCCGGTAGCGTTTCCTACCAGGAACCTGCTAAGCGGCGCATTTCCTACCAGGAACCCGCTAAATTTCCTACCAGGAACCTTAGCCGTGGCCTGGTAGGAAAATTAGCAGGTTCCTGGCAGGAAAAAAATACCAGAGAACAAGCGGCCAGTGCCGTATGCCAGCCAGCAGGTGTGTGATGAAGAAATCGATCGATTATGTGATATGGGAGTGATCTCTAAGGTAGAACACTCGGAGTGGGCTGCTCCGTTCTTGCTAGTCGCAAAGAAGAATGGTGCAAAGAGATTGTGTGCCGACTTCAAGACAGGATTGAATGACTGTCTAGAAGATTGCACCCATCCGCTCAAACTGCCGGAAGACATATTCGCCTCATTGAATGGTGGAACAGTCTTCTCCACGATTGATTTCTCGGATGCGTACCTCCAAGTTGAAGTAGACGAAGAAGCCAAGAAGCTCCTCGTAATCAATACGCATCGTGGTCTGTATCAGTACCGTAGATTACCGTTCGGTGTTAAGCCTGCTCCAGGTATATTCCAGTCTATAATGGACCAGATGTTGATAGGAATGAGCAGGACAGTGGCATACTTGGATGATGTCATTGTAAGTGGAAGGACGAAGGAAGAGCACGACGAGAACCTGATGAGAGTACTCGAGAAGGTTCGTGATTCTGGATTCAGAATCCGACCCGAAAAGTGTGCATTCGGACAGAATGAAGTCCACTTCCTTGGATTCGTCATGAATGAATCTGGACGTTACCCACATCCCAAGAAGGTGCATGCACTCATGAAGATGCAAGTACTCAAGAATGATGCTGAAGGCTATGCAAATATTACCAAGAATCCTTCCAAGGTTGAGCCTATCAAATGGCCAGAGACACGTCGACCAATGGAGCGAGTCCATATGGATTTCGCAGGTCCAATGAATGGTCGTTACTACTTGATCATCGTTGATGTTCACAGTCGATGGCCAGAGGTCGTGTCTATGGAAAGGATTACGGCTGATGCAACCGTCAAAGCATTGAGAGACTTCGTATCAAGATACGGTAGTCCTGAAACCATTGTGTCGGATAATGGAACTCAGTTCAAATCTGAGAAGATGAGAGCATTCTGTACAGAATACGGTATCAAGCACATGTTCTCGCCACCGTATCATCCACAGAGTAACGGACAAGCTGAACGCTTCGTTGATACGTTCAAGCGGTCTCTGTTGAAGATGAGAGGCGACGGTCCGGAGGCCGAGAACGTGCAGACGTTTCTGATGATGTACAGATGCACTCCCAACAATCAATTGAAACTGTGTACTCCCGCGGAGATCTTCCTCGGAAGGAAGATGCGATGTCGTCTCACTCTCATGTCTCCCAGGGAGGGAGAGGAGAGAGTTCTGAATGACAAGGTGACACGAGAGTTCGCCGAAGGAGACACTGTATACTATCGTGATCGGGATGGTCCGAATCATGAGAAGTGGTCTGAAGCCGTAGTGCTCAGAAAGAAAGGAAATGTGATGTATGAAGTCCAGAGATTGGATGGGAGTCTTGTGACTGCTCATACGAATCAGTTGAGAAAGCGATGGACTGAGGATAGTGATCCTCTGAGTGTCTTGCTTGAGAGCTTCAATGTTCCCGCCAACAACGTCGAGTGCAACAACCCGGTCGAGCCCGTAAACTGCAACGTTCCGCCGTCTGCCGCTGATGCCGCCGCCGTCATTGATGTCGCTGCCGATGCTGTCGTCGTACCCACGAACAATGTGGAGAACAACAAGAAGACAAATCCTGAGCCAACCGTTGATAGATCCGGTTCTACAAGGCCAGCCCGTAGTAGACGCCCACCTAATCGTATGAATATTTCATCCACTAGTGGCCAATCTTATCATTGATCCGTATTTCTCTATTATTGATTCATCAATGACCCTATTGTCATTTCATCACATTATTGATTCTGTACCATATTGTATGTACATATTTCACTGTTGTCAGATATGCCCGTAGTTCATATTTTGTTGCGGAGGTGCTATGTACGCGACCTAGTTATTGTAGTCTGACCTAGCGTACAACCTTTGAACCTCTTGAACCGCGACGCGTGTAGCCTCACGCGTGCGTCCCCTATATAAGGCTGCGGCTAAGGCCCCAGCGGGATTCTTATAGTTTTCTCCCACGTCGCACGGTTGTGCTCTACTCTCTCCGTTGATAAAGTCTCTTCTATATTATAAGTTGTGTCCAAGAACATAACAGTACCCATTTTATTATCAATAAAACAGAGATTATATTCCAGAATATTAATCTCCCGTTTCTCGAATATCAAATAAACGCAAAGAAATCCATCTGGGCTTTTCGTTTTACTAGAGACTATGTAAAGATTATAGATCAGTGGATATGATAGATGAAAATATAAATATAAGTATACCAATAGTTCATTCATAGTCATCTTGGGTGTTCCTCCCCCAGCAGTTGTAGATGACTTCACTGTCTCTATTGGTTTCTTCACTTCATTTTGTAGATGAACAACCACATCCAGGATCGATGACTACAAGCAATCCTCATTACAACGAAAAAAAATATATAAATAGACAAGAACAAACCTCGTCATTGTATTTCCCAATATCTTCAAGTAATGAACACAAATCATCGCATTTCAATAGTGACATCCAATTACGTGTGTAACTGTAATATCAATGATTTATTATTATTATTAATGGACGAACTAATCAGTAATGGTTCTTATCAAATATAGATAAAGATATTCTAACAAATATACCTCACAGACTCATTCTTCTTCCAAAAGTTATCTTGATTTCTCTGAAGATCAGAATGAAGATCAATCACATCGGGAATTCCATCTATAACAACCAAAATTAATATTCCATTGTAAATTACATAAACAAATAAATATAATTACCAGAAAGTTCAAGTTCCGTATAAGCGCGTTGTATTAGTGCATAGAGGACATCAAACCATTTCCAATAATCCTTCACAATATTGGGGAAATCATCCTCAAGATATTGTGGTTTAATAATAATATAGTATACTTTTCATTAGTTGAGAGAATGGAAAGATAATAGAGGTAATATAAAGAATGAGATACCTCTGAATCTTCATATTGTCCTTCTCTCAAATAATTCTCCACAATTGATAGACGAACGATCTTTTTAAGTTCAGACAAAGAGAAATCTCCTTCAAGGAATCGTTGTTTGAGTAGTAAAAGAAGATCACCGGACAGATACAGAGCACTGTAATCTACATACAATATAATCAATCAATAATCCAAATCTTACGGTGCTTTCTCATCTTCGTTCCGTGCGAGCCCAATAACGAGCTTATTGAATTGTTCCTCAGGTGATGGAAGGGGAAAATAACGAAGTGAGAGTGAATCAAAATTGATTGATGAACAATAAGATGAGAAGACGGAACGAGATGTTGATAGACAACTAAAGATATATATAAGATTTATATTTATGATAATGTGATTAAAATATACTTACATTAGGAGTGATACATTTAATGTTTCTTCAAATATGAGTAAAGAAATAAGACGATTGAATACATCAACGTTCATGCATTCTAATTGTTCTATGATAACCACAGTATGTTTGTTCTGAAACAATCGCTAAATAAATACAACGAACAAGTTTTTAATTAAAATTGAAGAAATACCGCTTGTCGAATCTCATCAAGAACACCATGAACCGTCGTTATATGAGGAGATACGTGTACACTATGAGTCTGTAACTATGATGAACATAATATACTAGATATAAGATTGTATTTCGCAACCTTGTGTTTAATACAATTCATCTCAACACTTTTCATTAATGATTGAACATCAGTGAAATTACATTTAACAACAGCAGTTCTTATCATTCCTGAAGAAAAGTATCAAAATATTTGCAATAAATCACTGAAATTATCTAATATTCTCATGAAGCGTCGGAACTTGTTTTCAATTACAATATATTTTCCGAATAATATGAGTGTTCTCATTTTCTCAAAGCAATCCGGTTTGAAATGCAAATTGTACCCCGAACGAGCAGAGAAAATGTTCCTACTTACTATAGTATTTTTGTTAGTCTCATTTTCGGATAGGTTGGGGTTGAACGCATGAGATAAATTCTATCAAACGTTTCACACAAATCACGTACACGCAGTAGTCATCAATCCATTACCAAACATAATTTTAATGTAACATAAGTCATTGATATAGCGCCTTTCCGAAAATAGGTCCGTAGTCATTTCCCTATACTACTATAGTAGTGACGTAACAAATGAAAATATGCACTCTTACTTGTTTTTTCTTCGTCGTAGTAATTGTCTATGTAGTTGTCTTCATTACTCGTAATAAGGAAATTGACCATTTCATCTGAGTTCACGACCTCCATTTCTACCTCAACTAGTCATATCACAATAACAACATGAACCATTCCACCATAACATACAGTTTCTATCAATTTTGAGAAGTACGCCAATACATTCTTGAGATCTTTTCCTTGCTGCTCGCCTTTGGGTACACATTTCTTGTAGGCGTCAGGAACAGATAACATACGCCTATGTTTAGTAACTACAACAGTCATCCTGCAAACACATGGTGAATCAAAGATCGAAAAATAACCATAACTAAGAACGAGAGAGCACGAGTGAGATAAATATGACTAACAAAAATTCAATCAATATGCATCGCTGGTAACATCACAACAAACCGCGACACTTGAAATCGTCACTACGTTAACAACAGGCTACAAATGAATTCAAATCAAAGTACAATTTTGTGAAAACAGCCTTGAATTTGAAATATAAATATTTATGGTGTCATTACATTGTGTACTGGAAGCGAAAAATCGCAAATCTCGCACGTGACGCGCGTCATTCAAAGTAGACTACGATACAAATGGGCAAAGTCAAAGTCCGCGGGATCTAGTTCAATTCAATTTTTTATTTCTACTTTCAATAAGATCCTTCAACTGTTTTCTTTGTAATTATTTTATACATTCCAATTGAATCGTGTTCTAAGTCATTGGCGATATCATTTTAATCATTTCAAGTATTTCAGATAATGAGTGATCCAGGCTCACGTGAAGGTAGTTACGGTGCCTCACCTGTGAAACCTCGAAGGCAAGTTCAAGTACCAGCTAGATTTCGTGATACCGCTGAGGAACCAATACCGGAACAATCTCCGAAGAAAGGGTATTTTCATCCTTTTCTTTATTTTCAAATGATTCAAATCTTATTTTTGCTGTGATCAAATTTAACAAATGATAAAGTCCATGAGATCAATATATTCAATATATCAATCAATCAATAATTTAGTCGTGGTCGTGGTCGACCTCCATCACCATCTAAACGTCTTTCATCAATTCCTCCATCTAATTCACCCGTACCTATTCTCGTAGATGATGCACCCACTCCACCTCCAACTAAAGGTTATTTAAGAGAATTACATTTTAATAATATAATTATATTCAAAATATCTTTCAGGCCGTCCTCATAACGCTTTAAAGAAGACGTCAGGCAGCTCGACTCCTACCTACATCACGGTTAATATTTTTTTAAAATTGCTTAAATTGAAAATTCAAATTATTTATAGTCTAACACTCATCGACAGTACGCTCCGACTGCAAATGTTCGACGAGGACAGAATCAAGTTTGTTTGAACTTTAATTAAATTATTATGTTAATGATTATATTATTGATTATTTCAATTGCAGCGTGAAGTAGCTTTTGGGAATACTACAAAGAGAGTTGCGCAAGATGAATTGACTGAACCACTGAAAGAGAATCTAAGAATGCTTAAGAATCTACTGAAATTGCCAATGGTATCGATTATTGATTGTTTAATTAATTGATTCAATAAAATGTTTGAGGCTCGTCGATGGTTGTATTGTGAGTTCTTCTATTCTGCTGTTGATGAAGAACTTCTTCTTGCTGATAATGAATTCTCTACGATGCTTCAACAATCATTTCCTAATCTAAAGACAAGAAGATTAACAAGAACTGAATGGAGAACCGTTAGAAGACTTATAGGTGTCAATATCAACTATTCATAATATTGATATTTTATCAACAAACTCCATTTCGTATATTTAAAGGGCAATTAATAAATGATATAATTTACAGGAAAACCTCGTCGTTGTTCATCAGCTTTCCTAGAAGAAGAAAGAAAGGCTCTTGAGCAGAAAAGGGCTAGAATCAGGAATATCTACGAAGGAATCAATCTAACTACGGTATGATCATATTGTAATTGTATTTTCATAAATCACACGTTAGCTTGTCAGCAGTTTAATTTATTTGATAGTCCCATCAGAAAAGAGAATATGAATGACAAAGGATATCACTATATTTAGTGATGGAAGGATGTTGCTAGATGCCGTCACTCTAATGATGTCATTATTAAAATAATGGATTTATAGGTTGATCCAAATATCGATTTCTGTGATCTACCACCTCGTATCCCTCGTCCATTCGTGGTTGGAATGAAGATATTTGCACGTGTAAGGTAGGATACTGCTATCGACCTTAGTATATGGTCTGGATATTTCATTCTTTACTCATTATGTATATATACAACTTCTTTCAACTAATTTACCATACCGTTGATTACCATTGCTTGAAGATTTCATAAAAATTCTATGTAGATTGTATTATCTATTTTGGTTAAATTTAAAATAAAAAATTCGGTTGGAAGAGGGCCTTAACAGACTTTTCTTTTGCTATATTTTATTTTATTACAATGTACTTTGTTCAGAGTACCAAAAGATGGAGTATATGCTGGCCATATTGATGCAGTTCTCCCTGATGCATACCGTATCACTTTCGTCAAAGATGACTTCCTTCAACCAATGATCGTAGCGGATACTGAGGTATACTGTAATTTTTATTCAATACCGTAATCCTTAATCATTTGAGGTGATTCCTGAACAGAAAGTAGAGCTCGTTCCTATCTCATACTTTGTCGAACAGTGCAAGGTTTGTTCCTTAGTTTTTGTATGACTCAGTTCGATCTTTGATCTTTCAGGCAGCTCTTCCCAATTCTGTCGCCAAACTTGCTCAATCTCCATTCAATCCGACAAAGTTCATTCCAGAGCGGGTACGGTATTCTCACCTTTTTATCGAATCATAAACTGATTTTTAACTTATTAATTTAAAGATTAAGCATTCTGATCCAATGACCGCACTTCGTATGCAACAACAACAAAAGAAGAATACGGAATCTGGTTAGTTATTATTATTATTATTATTATTATTATTATTATTATTATTATTATTATTATTATTATTATTATTATTATTTTGATGATTATTAAATGATAATTTTAATAATATTATTCCACCGTATTCTCATATTCAGGTCGTGATGAAAAAGTGGGCAATTTCCCTGTGAGAATGCTCGTTATTCTAGTCAAATTGGCCAAACTAATCGAACACAAGAAGACCCTTGTCAAGTATATTTTCATTATTTATTTGATTAATATAAATAGAATAAATCGATATCGAGGACCCAATATTGGATCTTTATTTTCTCGTGTAATATTTTAATATAATAGAGTATGTTATTGTTGTAATTTTGAGCTATCATCCAATTGTCATTATAGTTAATATCAACACATATTTATGAAAGGGAATATTTTTAAATCAATTAATTTGTAAATTTGTAGGCATTTATCGGAGTTGAATGCAGAGGCAGAGAAGATTAATCTCGTCAGTGATTCATATGCATTCTCATTCCAGGTAATATATCTATTCATTATTCATTCTTATTTCATTTCATCAGTCATAATTAATAGGATATTAATAGGATATAGGATATATATGTTTCGTTAATGATCTGACTGTTTCCATGAAATAGTGTACACATCTATAACAGTGTACATATCATACGTGGGCAACCTTTGCCGCTGGAAATTAAAATCGGGTGGGTCGTTCGCAAAAATCGGGGGAGGGTGGGCGCAATAATTTAATTTTACAGTGAGTTTTGGTTAAATGGTTTTCATTTTTGAGTGAATTTTAGCTAAATCGGGTGGGTCGGGTGCCAAAACCGGATGGGTCTTGCCGCTAGCGGCAATGCCGCCCACGTATGGTACATATCTATAAGTTCATGTTATTTTTATTATTCTTCTATTTATTTTTGTGTAATTAATAATAAATTGATCATTATCTTCAGGAAAAATATGCTCATGTCCTTGTGGATCTCGAATCAGTGAATAAACAGATGACTACATTCCTAACTGGTATACAAGAATACTACACACAATTATTACCACAACTATCTGAGGTATCATCTATCCCCCATAATATTTCATAGACGTAGCGGCCGAAACACCATAGGGCACATTACTAGTTAACTTATTTAATCAAAACATTTATATTTAAAGTGCATGCATACTTATTCTTGTACATCTATTAATAATATTAATTTAATAGCCTAATATGTTTCAAACCAAATCATTAGGAATTAATAAAGGATTTTAGGATCCTAAAAATTGAGGAAGATGAAGTACATATCATTAATCATTATAGTTAGCTTAGTTAGTATAAACCGTTTCAAACCCCAAAGAGGCAGTTTTGATTAAATTCGCATATCCGCTGAATTTGAAGGTTTTGTAATAGCAAGAAGAGCAAGAGTTTTATACTAGCAAGAAACAAAGAGCAGGAATTGGAACGCTATGCACAAAGGAGCCTTCGACCTAACGAATTCTTGATAAATGTGATTTAAATGTAAAATGTAAAAATACTAGCAAAAAGTTGACTGTGATTAACGCAATGTACTTCATTTTCCTCAATTTCTACGATCCTAAAACCATTCGTTTGTAAACGATTAGTTCTCTTTTATCATTTTCTTCTATATTCCATATGAATATTAATAAGATTCATTCATTATATGGCATAATATGAATGAATTCAGGTACCAGTAACATCTCGACCAGAAGCTCTTCGTAAGTTGTGTATCACTCATGCTCGTCAGATTGTCAAACATTGTAATAACGGGTTGAATGTGAAACACAAAGGTGCTATGTCATTGGTCACTAGTCTGACCTCGTTGTTACTCCAGGTGAGCTTGAGTGGATACTGTAATTTACTGATTGATTACTTTGTTTAGGTTCGTTCACTTGGACAACAACGTTGTTCAGCACTTGATTTGAATACTCTAAGTGAATCATTGAATGAGATTCGATCGAAGATTGCACCACAGAATATAGCTGCCTTCCAGGTTAGACATTCATTCAATCTATAGATTACTGTATAATATGAGGATAATGTAATCACATCAAATGAACTATACTGTCTTTCATTACGATACCGTAATCTCTTTTTCATTGAAGGACTACGTAGAAGTACATATGAAGCAAATACATAATATGATGATCAATGCCGGTGGACTCTAAATGTACTAAAGATCTGAAATTATCGATTTATTGATTGTACAAGTTTATGAAAATGATGTGGACTCTTCCATGTTGATCTTTTCCATGTTATGAGCATTTGATGCACAGTATGATCGATTACTTTAACTCTAATGATCTCATTCTTTGTATTTCGCACGCAATTTCCATCATTCAAACATTCTCCCCTTCCCCTTCTAACAACGTCTAGAGATTCTACCTCTTAGGTATTATCGATCTAATTAGTTCATCTATAAATATCGACTAAATGTCAATATATCTCTTTCCTCTCTTTATACGTTCTAATCTGTTCTATTGTAAGTGATCATTTATCACAAGGTGCTCTCATCAATATCTAGGTATAGATAATAATAATAGATAAATTAACTTATTATTGTTGTTTATCGCAACACGTGTGAAAAAATTAGGACGATTGTGTGAAATTAGGACGATTGTGTGATTAGAATAATATATTTGGTGAACTCTATAATCAATCTCTATCAATAAATACAATGGATAATTCTGTATCAACATTCCACTTATAAGTTACCGTAATTGAGTACGTTTACTGTACAATATGTATCACATGTAACGTGTAAAATGTGTAAAAGAAGAAGAAAGAAATACAAGATTGAATAGTATTAAATCACCGGTATTTTCCAATGAGAGTAGAAGATATCAAATAACAAAAAAGGATGGAGACAGGGTGAAGGAGAGGGCGTGGCTAAGGCTTCGAGTCGTCAATCGATATTTGATTGCGATGAAGGAAAAGAGGAATGGCTTTGGTAGGGCTATTTTTGTTATAGGAATGATCAATAGTGAGGGGTGATCTACAGTTAACAAGAATCAATCAATAATAGGAATCATATAAAACGAATCAAAATGAGATACATACAATTAGACCTGATCTGGATGAGAGAAAGCATCAATGATGGCTATGATGTTAGTGTATACACCTGTAAGACAAACATATTATTCATTATATCGAAGATGAAAAGAATTCAATCAATACGAGAAACTTATGACCAGTAATACTAAGATGATTAGTACCTACCAAGACTAGTTCTTCATTTATTATCAATCAACAATCTTACTATTCTACCGTATACTCATCTAATACCAATCAAAATCTTTTATTATTAATCAATAATCTTACTATTCTACCGTATATCTATTAGCAATCAATATCCTAGCTGTTTTACCATATACTCACCAGCAATTATACAGAATAATCCTATGCAGATAACGAAACAATTAATAGCTATCTTCCACATTCTCTCACGATATGTCAATAGACTCTGAAACGGTAATCGATCAATCGATATGACGTTATATTCTACAGTATACCTTCCAATCCGTCCAGAATGTAATCATTTCGAATATGGGTGGATAGACCAGAGCACAAAGAGTACCAGAAGTCACTCCAATAAGAGGAATCATAATCTCCAGTCGAGGAATCAATACAGCCATTGCATATGTAACCATTACCCAGAAGATACGGAAACCCTGAGATTATTGATCGATTGACAGACTCAAAGATCAAGTTCACACCTTATCTACAAGGAACTTGGAGCAATTGGGAAATCTTGCCGTGAATTTCCTTCTGAATCCATTGAAGAACATATCAAACACGACGTATCTACAAGGTAGAGTACGATAATCATTGAGATATTCAATAAATAAATATGAATAATCTACAGTAATGACATACAATGCAATCGAGTGTCCAAGTAGAGCTTGGATCATGAGGAAGACGCTTACTGTAGAATACAGACTGAAAAGAGAATGAGATGGATCAAAGATCAAAGATTAATGTTACCCATCAGCAGGAACATTGGTAGTGATTGTGGGCATAGTCGCATCTCCAAAGGCAGAGTAACCTATAAGGAAAAATGATTAAAGAGTCGAAATCTTTTTCCATGATCGATTCTCATTAACAAATTGATATGTAATTGAATAAAAAAATATATAAAGATATAATACCATAGAATCCGATGGCAGTCATGAAAGCTGAACAAATTATCATTGTAGTTGGAAGAACTCCAAATGGAGCAAGAAAGTCCTCTGGTGTAGCTAATTTGTTCTCCACGGGAAGAATCTATATACGGAGAGGAATGATTCGATTATTTGTATGAAGATATTTTAAGAGTATGGTTCATTAAAGAATCTTTAATTCAAATAAATACTAAAGAATGAGACGATTACGGTAGTTAGATCTTTAATGAATGATGAATCAATCGATATTAATCAATCGATATGAATCAATCGATATGAATGAGGAGACTAACCATAGTCTGTCCTTCAAAAGCATACATAGCCATTCCAATCATTGTAACAACTCCCGTGAAGTTCGTCACAAATGGTAATTCAGCATGATGAGAAGGTTGACTGGAATATAGAACAATGTTATAGTGTAAGAAATGGAATATTCAATCAATTTTCTTTTATAAATTAAGCTATTAGATGGTAACGACAATGATTCTAATAGTTGTGTTGTATAGTTCATAGATAAGATAATATACTACACAACTATAGTATAATATTTACTCCAACTATTTCTATAATACGAAAGCTTCTCAGATAGAAGACAAATTATGATATGACCATATTTGTTTATATAGCCAAATGGACAACACTATATCGCAATACATTTTGTTCCTAATAAATCATAAAGCACAATCATATCTTCTCATTCATTTCATTTTTCTACGATCAATAATCAATAGACATACCGTATACAAAACTGCATAATAACGAAGGCTCCAGCAATAAAGAAGACTGATGAGATCAAGGCGAAGAATGATACCACTCGCATCTCAAATAATATCGATTGATTCATCTATAATAATAGATAAGTACTGTACCTCAGTGAACATATTCGTGGAAATGATGAATATGAGTGCGATACTCGCCATGATAATCACATCTGTATGTCGATCAGTCGAAAATTTAGGCAGAAGGAACGCCTGAAAAACAAGGAATTAATCGATAAGTTATTGATTGAACTGATTCAGGATTAGAGATGAAAGCAATCGATAACAATACCGTACCATATTATCAGAGATGAAAAGAATGGCGACACTGCACATTCCAAGTTGATAGAAGAGAATGGTGACATTGACAACGTACCTGAAGACAGGAAGATAGAATAAAGATAAAATAATGAAACAAATCAAATTTGTTAAACTATTATTTAGATAGTCTAATAGTGATAATAAGCATAGCACATAGATATACAAAAAAACCATTCGTCGAACGTCATTTAAATAGAATATGTTCTTGATTAACGGTAAAGTACTTCCTAATTGATAGAAGAAATAAGTGAAAAGATGTTACAACAACGTCTATCTATCATAATAATAAAGACTAATCATCTAATCAAAGATAGAGTAATTACATTATTGCTTTGCTGTTATTCCTCAAGAATCGAATATCACTGTAGTCACAAACTTTCTTAGCGAAGTGACCATAGTCAAGGGCTGATCTCTCTGATCTACAATACATATCAATTAATCAATAAATCAATAATACAGGAAGGAATCAAGGAATGAGATATACTTCTTTGCGAGATGCTGCGATGATCGAACGAGAATGTGATTACCGTACCAGTTGAAACCAGCGATTACAAAAGACATAATAAAGGACATCTGAAATGTATAAAGATAACAATCAATAACCAGGTTTCACCAATCAATCAATAATCAATACTCACCCATAGACCTCCCAGCTTCCAAGCATACGGTAGGGAGAAACAGCCAGCATTAAACATTGCCTTAGATAGAGTCATCACCGCTCTGAATAGAATACAGTATGACTAAAAAAAGTATCCAGGATACTGTCAATACAATCAATAAATCGATATAGTAATCGTTTATCACCGTACCTGGTGGGAGATATGACGTCGCCCTCTCGTACATTTCTATTGACTAATGATCTACCATCATTATTCTCATCGACGACTACAGACGGAGGAGCCTCGTCTGCCATTCTAATCAATAATTGATTGATTGAATAGAAACAATAATTAATCGATCGATAGAGAATCAAAGAAGAGCTAAATTGATAGTGTTGTAAAAGAAATCCATTGGATGAAGAGAACATTTAAAGGAAAGAGAGAATGAGATAGATGAGGGATGAAACCCATAATGAGGTGAAATGTATAGATGGAGAGTAGATACAATAGATAGAGATTTGTAATTCTTGTCATAAAAACCCAATAGAGAAGCTATATTTCTTTCCCATTTCACAATCTTTCCACTTCTTTCATGATTCATTAGAATATTAGTAAGGAGTGGCGATGTTTTAGGATTCAATTCGTTGCTAATGAACAAATTGATGAATAGAAGAAGAAGAGAATAATGATATCATTAAACAAATTGAAAAATTGAAGGGAAAAGAGGAAAATGATGAAGATAACGGAGAAAGTGATACAAAAATGGATGATGAAGGAAAGAAAAGTGAGTCAGTCTAGGATGGATGGTTGGAGAGATAGAGAGGGAGAGGGAGAGAGAGGGAGAGTAAGCGCTGCTTGAACAGGGAGAGGGAGGGGGGATACAAAGACAGAGATCGATTGAGGGAATGACGGAATGAAAAGAGAATATGAAGAGAAGGCAGACTGTCACTTGAGAATGATGAAGGTAAAGAGAAGAGAAGAGTAGAAGGGATTGGGGCCAGTGAAGAATTGAAAGAGAGTGAGAGGGAGGGAGAAGAAGAGGGAGGGAGAAGAAGAGGGAGAGGGAGAGGGAGAGGGAGAAGGAGAGGGAGAGGGAGAAGGAGAGGGAGAGGGAGAAGGAGAGGGAGAGGGAGAAGGAGAGGGAGAGGGAGAGGGAGAATGGAAAGAGAGACGAACTACTTGTGCACTCAATACAATGAACAGCTGGAAGAGACAAGGAAAATGTGATGAATTGAAAAGAAGAAGAGAAGAAGAAGAAGAGAGGGAGAAGGGAAGAAGGAGGGGGTGGACAGGATCACATTATGAGAACACTTTCTCTCATCCTAGGCATGAATGCATGTTAGAGAGAGAGAGGAGAGAGTACATGTACTTGAGAGAATAGACAGACGGAGAGAGAGACCAAAGTGGTCAGAATGTACCGAGGTAAACAGGATACGAGATAGTATGAGGATAGAAGAGAGTTCAAAGAGAAAGAGAAATGGGGGTGAACGATACTGAAACGTATGATGATAAGTAAGTTCAAGTTGAAATGTACCCATTCTAATTGGATGAGAGAGAGAGAAGAATAGGGAGAGAGCATGAACAAACTAAAGACTCTGTGAAAGAAATACGTCAGCGATAGAGAGAAGAACGGGGTGAGGGACGAGACAGATAGAGAGATAGTTAGAGATGGAGATAGAGATAAAGATCAAACCATCAGTTGGTGAGAGAGATGATGAATCAACCATCATTAGCTATCCTTATTGTTAGTAATATCGATCTAAGACTTAATTGATCTTTGATCTTTACAGATACACAACGACAGTATGTAATACTGTTATCACAGAAAATACGATTATTAAATTAGTAATAATGATGATTTATTCGTGATTGTATAGAGTATGGTACAAGAAAGACGAAGGTAAGAATGTACATGAATAACAGATATGTTAATGACAACAAAAGTATACAGATCAAAGATCAAAGATTAAGTAGAGTAGACACAACGTCCTCCAATGAAAGTGGCATGAATATTAATATCATTATCGATTAGTACGAGGTCAGCATCACTTCCATGAGATAGATTACCCTTTCGTGATAAGATACCAAGGAGACTCGCTAGAAATGATAAGAATATTGGTTGATAAGAATAGACTTCATCATCAATTATTCCATTTACTATTCACAATGAATATACTTCACCCAAACTATTCTACACGATTGCATCACCTAAGTAATCAATATTTCGATTAATTAAATTATATTAGTAAGATTGACTAGCCATCCTAGAAATTGCATAAATCTTATCCTACAGTAACCCAGGACAAGATATCAATCAATATGAATTATGTACAGTACCTGGTTTAGCAGTAGCTGCTAGAAGAGCTTCTTCAATTGAACATCGAGCAGCCTTCATCAAATGACGAATACAGAATGGCATTGAAGCTACGCTGAACAACACTCATTCTTACTCTAATCAATCGATATTTCAATCTACCGTAACCCCATCATAACATGTACCGTACCTTCCAGCCGTGGTATCAGTTCCTTCGACAACAGCCTTGATACCCTTAACATGTACTCTTTGTACACCTAATACATGACTCCCCTCTCCCATTCCAAGTGCAGCTATCGCATCTGTCACAAGAATCAAACCATTTGGTGATGTACTGTAAACATATTATTCACTACCAGAGTACTGTAATCAGGAATATCGATCGACAACTGACCGGAAAGCAACTCTGAGTGCACTATCATGAGTATGAATCCCATCCGAGATAATACCGTAGTAAGTTTGTCTATCTCGAGGCAAATACTTTGATGTGAGAATTCCAATCAATCCAGGATCACGATGATGATACTGTAAATATGAGATATTGATTGAATAATTGAGAAAATTAACAATCGAACCGATTGCATGGCATTAAAGAGATGCGTGATACAGCTCGCTCCTGCAGCGATTCCAGCCTCGCCCGCTTCGAGACCAGCAGATGAATGACCAAGGGATACGGTAATACCTCGTGAGTGAAGAATCGATATCGCCTGAATCAATAAACATATTAAATCGATGGATACATCCTTACATCGAGTGCTCCAGGCAGTTCAGGTGCGATGGTTACGAGAGCGAGATTCTTCGTGATTCCATAAACATCATCAATTTCCTTTTCAGCAGATGGTTCAAGTGTTCCACGAATGAATCGTTCAGGATGGGCACCTTTCTTGGCTACAGATATGAATGGACCTTCAACGTGAGCACCTGAATTGTAGACCTTTATGAATTCTGGGTTTTGTCAACTGATGATTACTTTCCGGTAGGACATTCATATTCGCTATTCATCAACGAATTAAATATTGATTGATATTATGGATTGGTGCGTACATATCACTTACCGAGTATACCAGCTCCATTTTCGTCTCCATCACGAGGATACAAATGAGGAAGAACCTGAGGAACTATGAATTTAGAAGTGCAATAGAGAAAGGGAATCAACTATCATTATCACTAGAAATATTCTCATTACAAAAAGATGATAAGTGAAAGAGTACGAGAGATAAGAAACGCAATAGAAACACAATTCGAATGAATTTTGAGACTCTCATTTTTAATTGACGAAATTCATTACAGTACACCATGATCATGAAATGACTTATTGATCGAAAATATTATTAAATATAATTTTTGTACCGAATGATATGTTTCAGGCGATGACGTGATAACGGTGGGCGCGAAACTTGTAACTCCGTCTTTGAGTAGATTAAATGCAACCATTGAAAGACCCTAAATATTTATTTATATTTTTGAACTTTGAAAATTCTTAAACCTTGAGATATTCGTCCTTGTTTCCAGTCCATGTTGAAAAATCGAATCCGAAGCCCCCTGAATTTCAATAATTTATGAATCAATCGATATTCAACGTACCATTGATTTGAATATCTATGAATCCAGGAGAAAGAATCAAGCCACAACAATCGACCTGAAAGGTAGTACTGTAATTTAAATGTCTGATCATATCTACCGTATCCTATGACTATCGAGTAGTTTACGCACCTGTAGATCAGCAGCCTTTCTTTCTTCCCAGAATACTTTGGCCGCATCAAGGATTTTTCCATCACGAAACTAAATATGATCATTGTACAAAACATAATAGGAGTGAATAACAATAGTGATAAGAGAGACATACCCATACGTGTCTGTCCACTACTTGACCAGAATCAATCACACGACAATTGATCAATTGAACTAATCGACCAGGAATTATCGATCGAAGTAATGGATCATCATAACGGACACGCATGATCTACCGAATAGGAAGAACTATCGATTGATATGAGCAATGAACCGATAGAATGAGAGAGAAATGAAAAGAATGAACAAACTATTAATGAGGGTCACAATCTATCTTATCATTGGCACTTTCGATTGATAAATTGACCCTGAACCATCCATGTCCTATAACTTCGTTGATCTACCCAATCAATCGATAATCAGGGAATAATAATGATTTGTTGATATACAATGGTACCTAGTTCTCTAAATCATAATAAACAGGAGATTATTTTGACATTAATTATAAGACTCCGTAGTTGACTACACGAGTGTTTATGGCCACAGGCTATTCTCCCCTTGATACAGTGAATGATTCAATCAAAACATTCATATCTCTTTCTCTGCACTCTCTCATTTCCTAATTCACTCTCCTCTTCTCATCAAACTTGTTCTTGTCGAGAGTTCATTATCTTTTAAATCGTCAAACCAATTATCTAACTTTGAATATGATGATGTAATGCACATCCTGAAGTGTCTTTTTAAAGATTCTAATTGCTTTGTTATATGTTGATGTGTTCTATGGGTCACTTCCATATATTCTGTCTATATCCATTTATTATGTGTGAGAAAGGTCTAAAAGTATAACGACCAGTCCAAAAAAACAGTAGATGATATCCGATGAGATGGATGGGAGAATTCAGTTTAGATCCTAGAGGGAGGGGAGAGGGAAAGGGAGGAGAGAGGAGAGGGAGGAGAGAGGAGAGGGAGGAGAGAGAGGGAGAGGGAGGGCAAAAGAGAAAGGGAGGAGAGAGGGAGAGAGTAACATCTGGATACAATATGTGTGTAGGACTCCCATCTCGACTGAGATAGAGAAGCAAGAATAAAAGAGGAGAAAATACCCGTAGTTAAGTGAATTATATCGATTGTTTCAAATGAAGTGATATTATATTGATTGGAATACAAAGTCAAATAAATAAGTTTCTACATAATATCGATTGATCTAGATATTGAATGGTTTCAACTCCGATACTGAACTTGTTTCGGATGATGATGTTGAATCCCATTGTTCCATTCGAGACCCATCACAGAAATCTGAAGATCATTAGATTACGGTATGGATGAGCAATAGATGAAATCGATACTACACTCACATTTTATTGCACCCAAAGAGATTATCTTTCAAAGCACTTAAGACTGCCTCGTGACCCTCTGACACCTCTCTCTATGTAAGCTATACACTATCATAAACATTCTCTCTATTCATATCATATTGGACTCTCAACTGGATACTTACCGTATGCAGGATATGTTGTGTATATCGATCCATTCGAATAGATTGAACCTGATGAAGGTGTAGATGGAGTCATTCCATGGGCCATACCACCTCTCCATAGATTGAATGTCGCCTAAAAGATCAAAGATCAAAGATCAAAGATCAATCATCGGAAGTTACAGTACCTGAAGACCGCCACAGTCTTTATCGACCATCTCTGACGGGAACTTGCATTCATCACGTTTCACCTGAATACAGTATTCAATCGATAGAATGATCTAAAGATACCGTAATCAATAGATACAGTAACAATACCTGATCAAGAAACCGTATGTAATCAGTGGCAATTCTCAGTGTATGAATCTTGCTTAATTTATCAGATGGAAGAGATGGAATAATTCGTCTGAGAGCAGTGAAGGCTTCATTTAATTCCTATAACAAATGAATGGAATAACATTCAAATCTCTTCTTTGAGAAGAGTAAAGAAAGTAATAGATTAGAGATGTCACAGAAGAGACGAAATGAAAGAGAAGAAGTAATGAAGTAGAGGTAAGAGGTGAGAAGAAGTAATGAAGTAGAGGTAAAAGGTGAGAAGAAGTAATGAAGTAGAGGTAAAAGGTGAGAAGAAGACAACGTTTTTGTATTGAAAGAAAGAAGTATTCTATGGTTCGTCTCCTTCTTCTCACTATTCATTTACGACTACACGGGAATATGAGACGGCGGGAATCAGATCAAAAGAGGGATATGGTAGGTCATAACTCGGCCAGATCTGGTGGTGGCGACTGGCAATACTTTCATAGACAATCAACGAAGAGATAAAGGGAGGAATATGGTTGGAATGGGAACATTGAGAAATTGTTGAAAGAAGTAATCAATAAAATTGAATTCATATCGATCGATATGACTCATCAAAAATCATTGTGCAAAAACTCTCGAAATTTTCAACTAATTTCGCATTTTCGGAGTTAAAAAGAAATAGATAATAATATCATACCTTAGTTCGCTGCCTTTCTCTCCTATTAGCACAAACTCGTTGGAATACTGCATCTTCTTCATTTCGTGCTGTTCGTCGAGCGTTCTGCAACGATTTCATCGGGTTACTGTAGATTGAATTTTGTAAATGATTTGTATTAAACAAGCTACCTAAAATATATTGGACACTTTTAAGTCACACTTCTGAATAAATAATAGTCCTGATTGGAGGTTAAATGATCGAACTGATCAAATTATCGATTGATTCGATCAATAATAACAATAAAACATAATCAAAAATAGTTACCTTTCTGACTTTCTTCTCTCCATTTGCATTAGAAGGCATAGATGAATGAACAAAGAAATAGTAGAAGTAGAAGATAGATAGACTAGAGAGAAAGATACTCAGATAGATCTTCTCTATCTCTTCTTCTTCTTCCTCTTCTTCTTCTACAGCTTCTCCTTAGACTCCGCCCCTTGTAGATTATACCTCATCTATTATTATATAATAAACTTATCAGCCTATGTTTTCATAATGCATATGTACTTCGAATAACAATAATGTAACCATCGTAAGATATCACAGACAAGTAATCAATATAATAAGGTACATTATATCTTATTCAAAACTTTCAATCAATTACTATTTTATTATGCAATGTATTAATAATTATTATTACTCCATTCTCCTTTCTATTGAAAGATCAATGCACTCTCTCACAGTCCGTTCTTTACGATCTTCTATCGTTCATCTTCTCCTTTCTCTCTCCTTCTCCCTTCACTTCTATGCGATTTTTGTTGTCCAAAAGTGTGGTCCCGTGGTGTAGCGGTTAGCACTCAGGACTCTGAATCCTGCGACGGGAGTTCAAATCTCCCCGGGACCTTCTCCTTTTGCAAATTTTCCTATTTATACTTTATTTTTATTTTCAAAAAAAAACATGAATCTTTCACGTATGTTCTAAATGTTCAGAGTATGCCAGTTTGGGGTAAAAATATATTGCAAAATCTATTCTTGAGCTAGGAACAAAGTAGCGAGGTGTCCAAGCCCGCGAATTCAAAAGGTCTTCTGGTGTTTCCGACAAGTTATACCCCACATTCGTTTTGAATAATAGCTATGATATTGACATAAATATTTGAAAGAGGACAGTTTATACATTGGGAATAACAGGCATACACTTCTTCATAGTAATCAACGGTTAGAAAATGGATCGATAAATGAGTTAGCAATGAAAAATGAATAAATTGAGAATGAGTAAACTGTTCATCACGCATTTGCGCGTGGAGGCGACATTAACGAAAGCATGGCTAACATATGAGAACGAGGCGAATTGATTGATTAACAATGTACAGTATGAATGAATGATATCCGTTTGATATGTTCCAGCAATTATTGATTGATGAAAAAATGAAAACTTGAGTAAATGTGTCAAAAAATGTGTGTATAGAAAAGACAACAGCGGTGCAAATTGAAAAAATGAAAGAGTACTGTACAATTGGAGTTAATGAGATACTATATATTGATTGATTGGATAGATTACGGTAGGTGTTAGATTCCAGAGGATTGAGAGATGAGTTCAATATGGATCGAGGTTGGATTACAAAGTGTAAAATGTGAAAGTATAATCGCATTCTTAAAACAAAGTAATGTGAGGGAAAGTAAGGGAAAAGCAAGACTACGACAATGGATCTACAATCCCTAATATCGATTGGAGACTACAGTAACCCATAGCTACAGTAGTCTATACACTACTTAGCTTCATTATTAACAACAATAGAAGAAGAGATAAGAATGATATCATCACTATCAGTATCATCTATATTCTTATCATTTGATCGATCGATAATTACTTTATTATCTGATCTACTTCTTTCTTCTTCTTCCTTATTCTTATCTTCAACTATGACAAGAACAACATTATCTTCTTTAACTTCTTCTTTAACTTCCTTCTTTGTCACAGGAACAGTCACATTTTGAAGAGGATGGATATGAGGCTGAACACGATATATATCGTTCTCATTCAATCTCTATGACATCAACATTAATATTCATACAATATACAGTACTCACCCTTCCCTCATTCGCTATATGCTCACGTACCGTAGCCAACTCTTCTTCTTTTACCTCAATTCATTCAGATTATAACCATACATATCGTCAAAATTCGCAATACTCAATCAATCGATCAATCAATAATATCTTCTCACATTTGGTCCGACGAGCATATCCAACGATCGATCATCATACATGAGATGACGATGAACAACATGAGTACGGAAGGACTTCCTGAAGGGAAAACAGGGTTACTGTACGTAATCGATAATCGGTGTTGACACAGTAATCAATAATCGACTAACCGACTGCTCATGATGAATAGACAAAGAGGACATTGATTCATGTGGACTCCTTCTAAAAAGATTGTATTTTATAAAAAAGTTAAAAATAATAAAGTCATACCAGGATGTTCCTCTTGCATTCTCTCAATCGTTATCCATACACTATCGATTACTGACTGAAAATAAGAGATATTTTGTATCAAACGGTATGCGATTGACTATCAATTGAGTATTCTAATCAAAGTATAAGTAACATCAAATGAAACATTAAAACACTATGCTTTTTCTCATAAAATCATCTTTTCATTCTAAATACCTCATATTCTCAATTGTACCTGGAAGTGTGATGTGAGATGACTATCACGAAGATATCGAGAACCAAATGATTCACCACATGCTCTATAATTTAATCATTATTTGAGACTCTGGACTGAATTTCAAATCAATCGATCAATCAATAAACGATCCCGAATAAATCAATCAATACCTGCATGAAAATGGTCTAGTCTTCTTCACAGCAATCGCTGCTCTTTTGGTCACCCCTGGTTTATTGATTAGTCCATGAACTACCTTCTCATGATGCATAACCTCTTTCAGATCTACGAATTATTGATTGGAGAGACGATAGATCAATCAAATAAATCAATGATTTAATCACTTACTTGTATAAGTCCTCGGACATCGACTGCACTCCAATAGAGCACCTGGTCGTGATGATTGAGCATAGTGCTTACTGTAAAAACATACGATCAATAATCAATCAATCAATCAAACTACAGTACACCAAATATCAACCATCCTCATACAGTAACCCATATACTCACTCAATGAGATGTTTATCGATCTCGACACAAAACTCAGCACATTTACAGCATTGGTGTCTCGATCGAAGAGCTCTCCATGGTAATGAACAACTTGAACATGAATGACCCTCATGCTGAATAATAATGAATCATCAAGTATAATGGTGTGACGAGTGCGAGATGATCAGACGATATTTGAAAATCTCAGAATACCTCTTTGAGAACATGTCTATGTAGTTGCATGTGACGATCAAAGTGAAGAGGACATTGACCACAAATGAATCTGAATAGAATATAATCTTATTCCGATCTATCATGAAATTGTGAACGAGGCTTCCTTTAAATATATCCTAATATGGAAAAATTCAAACACGAAAATGACGGGTACAAGACCCATCATCGAATCAAGAAAGAACAAAACAGACGATAAAGGAGCAAAGCTTATCAGATAGGATATACAGTAGCGCCGGAAAGTCAAAATACACTTTTTATTTCTGGTGTAATTTTGGCGTCAGTTGATATATCATGCTGCAACTTGTACATGATGTACCCACAGTATGTACGTATTCGATCCTCTTATAAGGTCTCACGGGCCTTTCTGGTTATTGCATAGTGATGACGCAACCGAACAACATTTCATCGAAAATTCATTATTCTTTCAGGGATTTTTTCGTACTTGTCAAACTTCGTGAGAGTTGAGAGAACTACAAGGCCTATCCAGGAAAAAAAATTCAGGTTGCTGCGAATTCGGGTATTGGCTGCAGAGTTGCTGCAATTTCGCGGTCGCAAAATCATATCTCGGCTTCTAGAAGAGATTGAAACGCGTTCAAAGCAGCAAACTGATTCTCTTGGTGATTCCTGATGATACTGTAAGTATGGTAGAGCTAGCTCATCATTCATCTTCATGGATCGGAAAAGTCACTTTTTTACAAGACCCAACTTTGAAAAATCACAATTCTGAGGGCAGATCTTGTAAAAATCTGGTCTTTGGATAGGAATGTAGAAAATATATTAATTAATCGTTTCCCCGCTTTTTAGAGCGATTGCTAATCTTTCTTGCCTGCGGCAGTCGATTATCTGAAGGATAGTCGTTTACGCCGCGCTCCCTTCTCATCTCGCGACCCGTACACATCTCTAGGCTTTTCACACTGCTCAACGAGCTTTGATAGATGAAATCATTCTAAAACGTATTGTCGCTAATCCTGAACATCATTGTCTATAAATGAAAGCAGTTTTGATCTTCTTTGATCGAATGAAACAACTTTTCATCATGATTTTGAACAAAATTTGACGAAAAATGAGCAAAGATCAAAGATCAAATATCGAAAACACAAAGATCACAGACCAAAAACTGGATTCATACAGTGTCTCTCTATTCTGACTAATCAAATCACTAAAAGCGGCTAAATCGTCATTGAGCAGTGTGAAAAGGCTTGAGATGTGTACGGATCGCGAGATGAGAAGGGAGCTCGTCCTAAAGGACTATCCTTCAGATAATCGACTGCCGCAGGCAAGAAAGATTAGCAATCGCTCTAAAAAGCGGGGAAACGATTAATTAATATATTTTCTACATTCCTATCCAAAAACCAGATTTTTACAAGATCCGCCCTCAGAATTGTGATTTTTCAAAGTTGGGTCTTGTAAAAAGTGACTTTTTCGATCCATGAAGATGAATGATGATCTAGCTCTCCCATACTTACAGGATCATCAGGAATCACCAAGAGAATCAATTTACTACTTTGAACGCGTTTCAATCTCTTCTAGAAGCCGATATATGATTTTGCGACCGCGAAATTGCAGCAACTCTGCAGCCAATACCCGAATTCGCAGCAACCTGAAATTTTTTTCCTGGATAGGCCTTGTAGTTCTCTCAACTCTCACGAAGTTTGACAAGTACGAAAAAATCCCTGAAAGAATAATGAATTTTCGAAAAAGTGTTGTTCGGTTGCGTCATCACTATGCAATAACCAGAAAGGCCCGTGAGACCTTATAAGAGGATCGAATACGTACATACTGTGGGTACATCATGTACAAGTTGCAGCTTGATATATCAACTGACGCCAAAATTACACCAGAAATAAAAAGTGTATTTTGACTTTACGGCGCTACTGTATAACAAATCAATAAATGAATAAATAGTATACATACTTTCCTTTCTTATCTCCTTGTCTCCATACATCAACATCGTCAATCTTCTTCTTTCTCTTCAATTGACATTTCTGTAATACAACTCTTATTAACTATCATATATCAAAGTCATTTCAATGACTGTAAATGAGATCAAATAGATATAAACGTTAGTACATGATAAAAGAATAGTTCACAATTGGAATATCTATCGAATACAAATAGAACTTGAAAAGAATAATTATTCTTATACATATGATACGGTTAACACAATAAAATCAAAAATTGAAAACTTGTCGAGTACAATAAATTACTTTACATCTAAAATAATCAATAATTGCTCCCACCTGAATCACTCCCTCTTTGATGATTGATCTACATATAGTGGATGGTGCTGATGGACCAGATATACTATTGTCATCTGTAATCAATTACAACATTATCGATTTATTGATTTTCTAGTGATAATTTTTACGATGTTTATAGCACAAAATCGTCGACTTCTTATCATTTCTTTGATAATATCATTATCACTACAATGTGTCCATAACAGATATAAATATTGATATAACCCACATTTTGAGATACAAATATTCAATAAACATGAGATAATTCTAGTAGCCTGGTTCACATATAAAACATAAATATTGATTGATCTTACATACCTCGACTAGTCTCATCAGAATCATCATCACTTTCATGAGAAGACATTGATGAATTGGATGATTGAGAGAAGAGAAGTTTACGAACTGATACAGTATTCTCTTCGATTAATCTATAATATACTTTATATATTCTCAATTACCAATCATATCATCATCCCAATCAATATCGTTTATTATAATAACATCATAAGGTATTATACACCAATAGATTGAATTGATAGATTGAATTGATAAAGTGCCCACCACTACTTTTAGCTTATATTTAGCATCGAATATTTCACATTGACAATGACACCAAATGAATTTTCAACGGTTAATTCAATTTACTGAGACTACACCTTACATTGAAATCACTACTCCAAAAGAAATTTATTGAAATATTATTGAAACAATAGGTATATTTAGACAAATCATCATTTGAAATCAATATCATAATGAATGACTACAGTACCTTCGAGATAATCCAGTGAATTGTCCTTCATCTTGAACTCTTCGAGTTACAGCAGAGAATATATCATCATATCGTTCATCTGACTTTGCTACTCTTTCTGCTCTCACTCGTTGACGAGTAGCGTATACATGACTGAATACAGATCAAAGATCAAAGATCAAAGATTACCAAGACCATTCTAGTTTCATCATATAGTCTAGACACAATGACTACTTTCATTGTTTGATCATGTGAGATTGATGGAGGGGTCTATCCCATCTCTCTTTCTCTCTGATACTCTTTACCATTTCAATGAAAGGACGAATAGATGAATCAATGAACAGAATAAACTTATAATAGACACAGTTCTTTCTTCACACTAACTGGTAAAGTACAAATTGTCATAGACCATTTACTTTAAACTATTACCCTCTATTCTCCAACTCAGTATTCACTATTTGCTTACTTCAACCAATCAATAAGTTCTTCCAATCCACTCACCCTACTACTGGTGCCATGTACAAATGTATCGATTGAATGGACGACGATTATCGATTACTTTCCAACTTGATTACAGTATTCCAAAGTCAATGGATGGGATAGATTACGGTAGACGCCTATTTAGGCGCCTATATTGTAGCCATCGACTAATAGGAGAGCCATCGTCCCCAAACGGATTGTAGTACAAATATGAAACTGAAAAGAGATGAATTGATCTTAGAGTCCGCCATTACATTCGTGCAAAGTGTGCCAATTTCATCAAAACTTGAAATTAGATCGAATAGACGGAGGGAAAGAATGAAAAAAGAACGAACAAGCGTGAACTTTAAACAGCAAAAGAAACTCCATTATGTTGGATAAAAAGAGGAACATATGAAGAACATAGCCATAGAGGAAAAAATCAAACATAAACGAGGAAGAGCAAAAAAAAGAGATGAATTGAACAGAGAGAAAGAAAAAGAGAATGGGCCATCAGCCGAACCCAAATAGAGTGGAATAGAGATAGAGACGATAAGAAGAGATAGAGAGTAGAATACAACGATACACTTCTAGAAGAAGAAGAAGAAGAATGGGTGAGGGAGTATGATTACCAGATGACATGGGGGGGAGATAGATAGGGAGAGAGAGAGAGTAGATGGAGGCGAGAAAGGCATAACACGAGGTTATTAGACAAGCCCCTCTCTGCCATCTCTGGTCGATATCAATTGATTCAGAATTGAAGTATAATAAGAATATGGTGAGAGAAATTGAGAGTGCGCTTTTTACAACATACATGAAAGCGCGCTTACATACGAAAGAACGAAGAGAAATAAAGTGGAACGATAAAGAACGAAGGAAAATCGTTCACACAATCTATTCTATTCTCCCTCTCTCCACTCTCTCTCTCACTTACCAGTTCTCTTATCTATCAAATATCGAGAAAACTATCGCTGAAAATCGAGACGTGCGCTGTGAAATTCCCCAGCTGTGTAACAGCTGGTAAACAGCACAAGTCCGACTCCGCCCTTTCTCCCCTTACTTTCACTTCCACGGGCACGGGGGCGGCTGCACCGACCCACATGTCCAAAAAATGGCGAATAAGCAAAGATAAATACAGGAAGTCTATTTGGAAACGAGATCAGCCAGCTAATTTGAGCGTAATATCAGGGGAAAATTACCGAAATCAGGGAAAAAACTTGACAATCAGGCAAAATTTGAATTCCTGAATCACGTCACACACCTTTCTACTGTAGAATTTGAATCCCTGAATCACGTCTCGAATACTTTTGTAAGTTGAATAGTCCAACTCTCTGGCACTTTGCCAAATTTTGTTGAAAAACTATTTAAAATGCTTTTTCCTCATTAAAATGGTTTTTATTTATAATACTCTTTATTTTTCAGTTGCCTACCCATATTCCGTTCATCTTTCCCTTGTAATGAAAGGCAATTCAACTCCAACCTCGTCGGTAAGGTGTTTAAATGTAGTTTTTTATTATCTGTTGAGCTGTTAAATTATTGCATCTATTCTCAGAATTATCGTAAGAGGCGAATTTGGTCTGAAGAGGAAGCAGCCTCCGCAGCTGGTCTGATGGATATCAGAGTGGATGAATATAATGTTGAATATAATGTGAGTATGATCTGTCATTATTTCTTTTCCAGTTTTCTGATGTTATTATTCAGCTTGGCCTGTTTGGTTCGTCGTCGTTGATTGGATCCCCGGAGATGTCTTCTCAACAGGTAGATATTGTAATTATATTACTGTGTTCACATATGGTACTCAATCCATACTTTACAGTCTAGCCAAGAGAGGGGTGCGTGCAGCACGTCTGCTAGCTCCGCCCAGAAGACTACTACAGCGCCCTCGTTTCCGTCCGTGCCCAAAGTCCCGCCACCTCCGTCAGAGAACATTTGGGAGAAGAGGAAGGAGGAAGGCGCGAATGCGGAGAGGGATAGGTGAGTGTATGGGATGGTTTAATGATTGAACAGTTGAACAATAGTAATCAACCTTGTATTTTCTGGTTTCAAACTATTTTGATATACAGTTGGGCTTTGTTCACTTGTTAGCGTTTCATTTTTCTTTAGAAAAAATAAAAATTCCATTTGATTCTGTCATAGTGTACAGTGTAGACTCTACAATCGGAGAATTCTTTTGGTGATATTTTTATTTTAAAAAAATGTTTTTAATTGATATCTTTGTTTTAGAGCAGCCACGCGTGGCCACCGACCGATACACCACGACGCGATTCAACAGCACTTCTCCAGTGCCGCCGAAGCTGCAACCATGCGAGTCGATAAGGTGAGTAGATACTGTAACGGTACTGTTTCTCGAGTACGGTAGCTTGAATATTTGAGGGATACTGTAGACTGAAGGTTGATGGTTCCTGTACTTTGAAATATTGTAGCCTGCCCTGAATCAAGAAGGATCTATCTCATTTTTTTCCTTTTCTGAAGACCCTGTAATTGTTTGAAGCGTCTTGTTGTTACCTATTTCATTCGTAATTTACGCTCTTTAGGACTCCACTCGCAAGCCTGCCGATGTGGACTTTACACGCGTCGCGCTGCATGCGCGTCGCGGTCCGATCGTGAACGATGTCCGCGCGCGCGCTCCAGGAGACGGAGGGCGAGGATGCGGTGGCGCTGGTACGCCCGCGTCAACGACCCTCGAATATCTCACGCGGAAACGATGAAGGCTATCGGCAGCAGAGAGATTATGAGCAGAGGCCTGATTACGGTAGGTTGTCATCTCTATTAGAAAAACCTTTTGGAGGCTTGAAAGGAAGGCCAATGGTCTGTTCATGTCGCGCACTATTTCTTTTCGTTGTGATATGTGGCAGCGAGAGATAATAGTGCGTTCAAAGGCACACCTCGAGCTAATTTGAAACTCCGCTCTGGCAATGGTCTCTCGCTTTTTTTACCTACATGAGAGTGTTACCAGCGCGGAGAGTAGAATTCATACATTAGCGCCTACATGGGGGTGCACCCTGTAAAATTTTGATTCTGTGGAATGCGCCCTGTAAAAAATGAGATTTAGGCGAAAATTGGAATAAAAAGTGAAAAAGCACCGTTGAATCCATGGAACCCCCCCCCCCCCTGTAAAATTATCAATTTTTGTTGGAATGCCCCCTATGGAATCGAGCTCCAGGTACCCCGCCCATGTATGGTAGAATTACCTCGGGGAGTTCCTTTGATAATGAGAGATCACAGCAAAGGATGGTTTCTTGCTTTTGCAATTTTAAAATGCATCATATTTTTAAATGCACATTGCTAAAAAGTACTTTGATTATTTAACGTATTCCTTACAGATGGATATCAGCATCGCTCGTACGACGGTTCATAGGTGGGCGTGTGAAAATGAAAAATTTTTGCGCATAGCCTTGCTTTCCTATAGGGGCCTTGCGCATAGCCTTGCCTCGCCAGAATCGGACAAATTCCAGTCGAATTCGTCAAAAAATAGAAATGCGCACAGCCTTGCCTCCCCCTTGCTCGGTTTGCGCACAGCCCTTGCCCCAGCGTGCCCACCTATGGCGCCGTTACGAGTGAGTACTACAACTCTCGCGATGGCGGACGCGGATCCTCACGCGGACAACGCGGTTCGGGCGGCTACTGTCCTCGCAGCGGACGCGGAGGTTATGAGCGGCCCGTGCAGTCAAGATACGATGACAGGAGGAGAATGAGAGGGTGAGTGCAACTTAAAATTGTCTATGTTTTCACGCATAGACATTTGTTTGTTGCACCGTCAAACGTGTCTTTATTATTTCACATTATGTTGCAGAACCGATGTCATCCTGAATCCGCGCACGTGCCGTTGACTTTGTTGCTTTCACCGCCAGTATATCTTCCTTTATATAATACATGGGCCAATTATTGTTCGTTCGAGTTTGGATCTCCCCCTCAACTGTTTGTGATGTTGATGCCAAACGTTGGGCGGGGAGGTTCGGGCTTGCTCGTTCATATTTAATGAATAAAGCTACTTACGTAGTATACACCTGATTAGCTCTTTTATTTCAATTTTGTTTCAATCTTACTTGAATAACATCCTTTTTTTTGAAAATAACTAGAGATCAGATTTCCTTAATAAAATTTTATTTGTTTCTGTCCTTTGTGTGTTAACCCATACGGAAGAAACGACTGAGATAAGTTGGAGAAAGATGGAAAATTGGATGACGCAGAAAAAGCAGAATATACGAATACACGCACACCGCAAGATACTGTAATCACAAGACACGGGGTTGCTGTAGCCATACAGAATGCTGTAGACTACAAGACACATGGTTACTGTAGCCATACAGAATACTATAGTTTACATGACACAGGGTTACTGTAGACGGACAGAATACTGTACACGGTTATGTAATGGATTACTGTAGCCGGAAAGAATGTTGTAGACTACAAAACACAGGGTTACTGTAGCCGGACAGAATAAAGTGCACCACAAGATACTGCGTTACTATAGTTCGAATATTTACGGTGAACTGTATAATTGCAGTCAGCTGGTGAGTTTCTCATAGCGTGCAAGAAGAGAAAGGGAGAAACGTACTGCACAGTTGACATATATAAAAACTAATTTATTCATTTTAGATAACTCGAGCGTACTCACGATATCTACAGTATTCTGTCCGTCTACAGTAACCCATTACATAACCGTGTACAACATACTGTATGTCTTCAGTAACCCATTACATTACCATATACAGTATTCTATCCGTCTACAGTAACCCATTACATAACCGTGTACAGTATTCTGTCCGTCTACAGTAACCCATTACATAACCGTGTACAACATACTGTCTGTCTTCAGTAACCCATTACATTACCATATACAGTATTCTATCCGGCTACAGTAACCCTGTGTCTTGTTGTCTACAGTATTCTGTCCATCTACAGTAACCCATTACATAACCGTGTACAGTATTCTGTCCATCTACAGTAACCCATTACATAACCGTGTACAGTATTCTGTCCATCTACAGTAACCCATTACATAACCGTGTACAGTATTCTGTCCATCTACAGTAACCCATTACATAACCGTGTACAGTATTCTGTCCATCTACAGTAACCCATTACATAACCGTGTACAGTATTCTGTCCATCTACAGTAACCCATTACATAACCGTGTACAGTATTCTGTCTGCCTTCAGTAACCCTTTACATTACCATATACAGTATTCTGTCCAGCTACAATAACCCTGTGCCGTATAGTCTACAGTATTCTGTCCGTCTACAGTAACCCATTACATTACCATATACAGTATTCTATTCGGCTACAGTAACCCTGGGTCTTGTAGTCTACAGTATTCTGTATTATAAACTCTATCCATTGTGTTATAAACATTTCGTATACCTATCATGATTGTTCCCTTTATTGTTCGTAAATTCGCATTATCTAATATATATATCCTCCCCTCTTCGTGTTGTTAGTCTAATCAGTTCCGTTTTATGAATTATGAAGTACTATTCGAAGTCTAATCAAGATGTTTATATATAATTGACAGTTTATTTCAGATATTTATTATGTTTTGTATTAATATAATTTAAAATAAACATTTCACTAATTAATTGGTACGAGCAAATAAAAATTCCGACTTGTATTATTTACCAATTCAAATTCGCGAGCACTAAACGCAGTAAGTCAGCCGAAAATTAGCCACCCTCTCGTAGTTATGCGGTCGGCTTTCCCGCCCCCGTGCACTTCTTTTTCCTAGATACTTTCAAGATTTATTCCAACTTCCAAATGAATTAACAATTAATAATAATTATTTAAATGTTTATCGGAATGAATAATACAATCATGAATAATAATAACAAGATCGATTGAATAGAGATAGAGATAACATTGTGGGGGTTACTGTACAAGTAGAATATATTTTCTTTGAACGATTATCCAACCGATATAATTCTTCATAAAGAAACTAACCACTATATAATCTATAATTATGAAAAGAAAGAATAAAGTAAATAAAGTCCATTTGTAATGAGGAGATAAAATATGAGAGTAGTATTTGGAATGGATAAATATATTGACTAATTGATTATTGAATGAATATAAAATGCAGTCAGTACATTCCCTAGGGGGTCGCAGTGGGGGCCAAGATACACACAAAACACAGTATACACTCTATTATTGATTGATTCAATTCGTTGACGAGATGGGCCTCGAAACGATTCCATTGTAGGTTATGGTAGTTCATCGATTTACTTGGCAAGGACCGTCAGCATAAGCTGTTTGTAATCGGTGACTTCACGCTCGAGAGACTCGAGAACGGCCTACAAGAGATCAATCGATAAGTATGATTGTCTATGTAGAATAATCGATAACTACCGTACCTTGAGTTCAATATTTCTCTTTTCTAATCGTACAGCTTCTTCTTTCATTTCTCGTACAGCATCAGCTCTCTTAGCTCTTGATCGTGCAGATGAGACGTTGTTCTTATCTCTTCTCTCACGATATTCACTCACACTCTCTCCAACTGCCGGAGTGCCGAAACCCTCGGGACTAAAATTATATTAATTAACAATTTATACCATGTAACATTTAATCGATATTATTCGCTGTATTATTCACAGTAAGTAATTTTTTTAAATCAATACTCACCGGAAAAGCGGAGTGCGAACGCGGACTACGGTAGATGGTTTCGTAGGTTTGGAGTAAGGAGCATAGCGTCGTCGTGATGTTGTAGCGACGAGTACGGTAGATGTAGAAGTAGAAGGTCGATTATCCATTGAAGTCTCAGGTGATGATGATGAACGAGCATCGTATTCTGTAACAGATAACAATCAATATCATTGAATCTACAGTAATCTCTAAAGATACCGTACCATTGATATATGGTTGTAGATCACATTGAGTATCCATGAATGTAGGTGATCGATCAATACATCCATTGAGATTTCCCATTCTCAACCATCCTTCATCAATATCATCATTAATGAATGAAGATGATTGATATTGAGTAGTTGATGTTGTAGCTAATTCAAAGTATTCAGGAGATGATGTTGATGACGTCATCATCATCATTCCATCATGATGGCCTGTGAAGGCGGGTGGTTGCTCCCAGTGGGCGGGGCCACAAGGGGCGGAGTCACCCATTGACATTGTTGAAGGGGCGGAGCTAGATGGGATTGTATCATATTGTTGTTGATTGGCCAACATAGGGAAGAACTCGGAGAGTGGTTCCTGTAAAGAATACAATCATTAATAAATATACAATGAATCTAGATATATAATATGAATAACTCCCAATATATATGTACGAGTATGAGTGTCTGACCAAACAATTTCGAAAACAAAAGGGGCGGGGTTATCTCTACGAAATGAAAAGGGGCGTGGCCTACCGCATTAGTCTTAGTAGAGTGTGCCCTAAAGCGATAGGAATGCTTCAGGAGTACGACCGTCTCACGCACTAACACCGGGCACATCTGATACCGTAGACTACTGGCCCCACCCCCTAGTATGTCTTATATCTCTAACCATCTATATACTCTCTCTATTTCTCCATACTCTCCCTCTCTATCTAGTTGCCTGCGTCTCGCATGCGAAATATTGCACAATCTCGCGAAAGAAAGTGAGGGTGGGAGGAGGCAAAAAGGGGCGGAGCTTCCCTACACAAACTACATACTCATACAGCTGATCATCCATAACAACGACCATCGACCACTTCCTTACCCACCACACTAATTACCCTGACTACCGTAGTTTCGCCGCTATTCACAAGTTTGACCAGATTGAACTACCGTACCTGATCTAGCTGTGGCTCCTGTTCATGTTCTTCTCCTCTTAGAAGTTCATCAAGAGCATCAAGATCGAAATCCTCGAAAGGTTCGTTGATGACGTTATCGATGAGAGATTCAATATCATTGGATGATGTAGAGGGAACATGAGGGTATACGGTAGATTCATGATTGATTGGAGAGATACTGTATTGTGTGGGTACTTGGAACTGCTCGGGGGTCGGGATATGGTACTGCTGAGGAAGAGAAGCGACTACGGTGGATGATGAGGGATTACTGTAGAGGAGGTTAACTGGGTCATATGATGGGTCTAATACATGATCTAGATCATCTAGAGGAATGGGCGCACCATTCCATTGATCTCTACCCAAATCATAGGACAGGTCCTCCGGCCAGACCATTCTGACCAGGTGGCGAGTCTTCAGTGATCTCTGATCGTCGGCCGTGTCTGTAATTATTGATTCAATCTACCGTACACTCTCGAATCATGATCATGACCCAATTGAACTCCTATTACTTACCGAAGAGCGTTGATTCGTTGAACTGCAGAGGAGCTTTCTTCGCAAGGTTCAGATGTGAAGATTGAGAGGCAGTAAGCGGAGAAACAGCCAGACGTTGAGGCGATTTCTGTTGTCGAAGTAGAAGATGAACAGATGAGTCCTGATTCTTCTTCTTCTTGTTGCTGTGAGTGATTCTGTTCAGACTGTGATTGGCTGCAGATACTGTATGTGTGATCAACGAAGTGCGATGAGTTGCAGCTGAAATCGTAATTATCAAAATCATTACCATTATCGATCGGTAATCTATCGTAATGAATCGATATGAGTACCTGTTGATCGGCTTGCAACTATTCGGGTTCGAGTTCGTTTCTTCTCCACAATTTTCGTACTGTAGACAAGTGGCTGATTGGCAGTGGCGGCAGTGTGCGGAACGTACGATTCTGTGTAAGGATCGCCTCTGAAAGGGATAAGGATACCAATCAATCGATAGTTTGACCCAACGTATTACTGTATCAGACCATTTGAGGTATTCTGTATTGTATTCATGTATTGGTGCAATCAATATCTCTATCTGACCCATAGAACTACCGTAATTATAGTATATCTAGAACTACCGTAATCATTGAGTATCGTACCTCTCCACTACTCCACAATGTTCCTCCAGATTTGGTAGTCTGGATGGAGAGGAGACCTCTGATAGATGAGGCCTCCTCTCCTTGAATCTCGCCAATTCGACGGGCGAACATAATCGATATTCCTGATTGAACCATTTTTGTCGTGTTCGATTAGATGCGATACAACGACGACTACTTGAAGAAATTGATCGGGGGCTGGCCGCCCGAACTTCGACGGCCTGAAAAACATATTATTGATTAGTCATTCTATTGTAAAACTGAAAAATAATCTAATGATAAAATAAAGAATACCGTACCCTCTAGGGGTCTTGAGGGGAAAGTAAAGGCCGTAGGTGTTTGACCTACGGCGAGTGAGTAACTCTTAGGTTACGGTAGATGCTCAGTAGTCGCCAATCAGCGACAAAAGAAGAAGAGGGAGAGACTTCGCTGCTCCCTGAAAATAAATCAATATCGATTAGTTCGAACTTCGAGAAAAAGAATAATAACGTGGAAGTCGAGTAAAATCAATTAAATGAAAAGAGTGAAACATAAAAGAAGCAAGTCACGTGAGGGATGACAAATACACGAATAAACTACAATTGATGAAAAGGGGAAAGAGATGGGAAGAGAAGATGAAAGGTTTATCTATGATGATAGAAGGAGAATGGGAAGAAGAAGGCAAACGAATGAAAGGATAGATTGAATAGAAAGAAGACAGAGAGAGAGTATGGGAGCGAGTGTGCCTAACAACGGAGAATAACAAAAGATCGAAAGATCAAGCTTATACATCAGAGATCACATTGAGGAGAAGAAGAAGAAGAAGATGATGATGATGACTAAAGATATGAATGACACAAACTATACAATATGGATAAATCTCTCATACTATTTCAACCAATTCATGTACATTATAGACGAATTAAATAGTTATAAATGAGCAAACGAGATAAACAAGTGACAATGTAAACAAACTTTCGAAGGATTTGAATAACAAAACACGCATTCATTCAAATTACTAACTCTTCACAAACAATATCCCTCTATCCCTCTTACACTATCGATCCATCTATGCCCCTCTATCTACACTACCTATTAGACCCCCTATCATGTGACCACAACTTCATCTATCCTTCTACCATACCCCTCTATCTATCACCATCCACCCGACCACTCACCACTAGATCACTCGTCAGAATGATGCAATAGGAGCCGTAGGCTAGCCAATCTTGCTCAATTCTTATTCATACGAGCAAATCTATATAAGACATGAGAATATTGGACATTCTACAGAGTAAAAAGTTCGGGATTGTGGTGAAAAGAGGAGGGAGAGGGGAGGATGGAGGCTATCCCATTGACTCCGCCCACTATTGCACAACATTGCGAAAGTGAGAGAGTATACTCTCCATTGGGTTAGACAACGAGAGATGGAGGAGGAGAGTGAATGTGTTGTATAGTAGGGAGTAGGCAAGTAGAGAGAGGATATGAGAGAGTATGGAGAGTGAAGAGAGAACAGAGAGATAGAGAATAGATGAGAGAGTATAGATGATAGATAGAGTAGATGAGAGAGTGGGGGAAATGACGACGGTTGTGAAGGAAGAAAAGAGAAGAGAATGACTCATTTCATCTCTCAAACCACCCATTCATGGGAGATGAAAACATGTCAAGCCATGATCCTTTGGTATTCAGTGTAAACGTGTACCAATCATCTCATGAATATATTAGGCATTCAAGTCATATAAAACCATTCTACAAAATAAATATTATATTAATACAACACAATTCCATCTACGATAATATGAATGAACTGACTCGTTCTCTGCACAATAATCTATCGATACATCTTCGTATCTTTCAGATGATGAGTGTTATTGGATACTATTACAAACTTCTCTCTAGTCCTTAATGTGTGCAACATTTTATTTATGCCGACGCGACGTTTGCCAGCGTGCAACTGGAACAGACGTCGGCATTGATTTTTTTCTAGGGTATCGGATACAAAGTGAAAACCCCTGACGGTTCGTACACAACCCCTATGTACTCTCAGCACTTTCCATATGGGACCCACTGAACATATCGCTACGTTGCCTTACGCACACGTCCATGTAAATATTGGAGTGTGTTGGTTCCTAAATGTTAATCATGATTGTGAATACGGTCCACGGCTACTATAAGTTACGGAAACCAACCATTATTGATCGAAGATTAAGATAAGTGCACATCGTACCAATGTTGACAATCGGGGTCTTCCACTTTATACGCTACAAACATACATGGGCGCCATCATGGGGGTGCCCCCTGTAAGATTAGGTCTTTTCGAAAATTTGTGGAATGCCCCCTGTAAAAATGACGTTTAGGAGAAATTTTTGAAATAAAAGGTGAAAGCCCCCTGTAAAATTAACCATTTTTCGATCGAATGCCCCCTGTAGACTCGAGCTCCAGGTACCCCGCCCATGTATGGCTACAAAATCAGCCTAATACACTACAAAATTTACGTAAGTCAAATGTATAATTTCCGAGCTACTTTTAGTTATTTCATTTTTTTTTTAAATCCAAAATACGGCCAAGCTTCATAGTTTTTAACGTACTCATCGACCTATAGACTATATAGGCTATAGTCAAACGTAACAACATATTCGAGAGTAGACATTGATAAGTAATGAAACAAAAACGTCTTCGAACGAAAGTGTATACGGTTCTCAGAGAATTTGAAAAACGGGACTAGCCTACTTTTCTTGGCTAAAACTTAGCTAGACTTTCAATTTTAAAAAAAATTGAAAAAAGCCTAAATTTAGCTCAGCTATCCAATGAAACGAATTTTCAGTTCAAAAATCAATTAACTCCATCCCTACAAATTACACCCCTCAATTTCGAAAGAATCATATTTAGGAGGTACTGTATGGATACCGTAACCGTTATTCGCATCAAGACTCTTACAGTATGACATGTAGAAATGGGACGATCTTTATAAGTATACATATCAACAACTAATCGTGATTGCTTCCATACTGAACAGACGAAGAAAGCTGTTCAACACGTGTGGACAATGCCATTGAGGACTCACTGACTGGAGATGAACAAAGGGGATGAAGGAGGGGATGGAGATGAACAAGGGGAAGGAAGGAGGGTCAGGAGATGAACAAGGGGAAGAAGGGGATGGAGAACAACTTAGAGGTGGGACAGGGTATTAACAAGGGGTGCATTAGAGAAAGGGATAACAATTATTCAACGTGTGAAATGTGATATATTAAATAGAGACGAGTAGGCACAATTATCGATTGATACGATAGTAAATAGAAGACAACGACTGAATAAAGCTGATCAATAAACAGTGATGGAGGATATTATTGATCGAGAACGAATATCGTAACCTCTCATCGGTAGATGACGGTAAAGGGTGGATGAAGCGATCGATCGATACAAGCATGCTACCGTAACCCGAACTTGATACATGTTCTTATATATGCCTTTAGATGAGAGCGAACAGCAAAAGCCAAACAAATGCGGACGTGCCAACTAATAGATCGATCAAATGATAAAAGTGGTGCATGGTAAGGGTAGGGGTACTGTAGAACGGGGGGGGGGGGTATTGATTATAAATATTACAAAATTAAGTCCGTAGATTGTATAAGCAATAGATGATAGGGTAATAATAATTAAATAAAAAAGATTGACTAAATGATACAAACCAAATTGATTGAATTAACGAGTTTCACTCTAATAAGGGTGTGTAATTTAGATGAAATGGTACATAAAAAGGGATTATTGAAAAGAGGGATTTAAAAATGAAAATAGCGGATAAGCAGAGCTAAAGCGAAAAACACAGTGAGATTTCTGGGGGTGAGTGAATATAGCTAACAGAAGGGTGGAGGGAAGTGTGGGTGAATGATGCCATATAGGATGAAAATTGAGGAAAAGGGGCGTGATCGTGATAGGAAAAGGGGCGGAGCCTTTCTGGTATATGGACAAAACATCGTGTGTGAAGAGCAAAGAACGACTGATGAGAGAGGAAACAATAAACGAGAAGAAGTCGAAGCTGAGTGCAGATGACGATGATTATTCATTGATTTTATAAAATCGCCATGAATATCGATCGATATCGATTGATATAAGGAGGTGGGGGTAGATCATTATAGTGCTACTGACTCAAATTATCAATTGATACGGTCAAGTCTATGAATGGAAAACAAGTATACGTGTAAGAGGGAAGATGATGATGCAAGGACAAAACTGGAAAGAGACCAAAAAACGATTTAGGCAGAATACAAGGAACATGATGGGGATGAATGAATGAATAGAGATAGATGATGACGTCATCTATCGATTGATATTGATTGATTCATTAATCATCCTTCATACGTCCTTCTGTCTATCTGATCTGTCTCTCTAAGAAGAAACAGAAGAGAAGAGTAGACAACCCTGCGAGTCTCCTCCATACAATGCATGTGCTACACGACTCAACTGAAATTATATTACTTATATATTTATTGAAGAGTATAATATTATTATTCGTTAAAATAGGATTGATTTTAGATAAAATGCTGGTATTTAAAAAAAATGAAATAAGCGAGTTAGGAGATAGGGTGAAACTACGTCCATATAGAAATGCAATACTTGTAAAACAGTTGAAACACAAAAGTACCTGCGACAATTCCGCTTCAAAAGATTCAAGAGATCGCTCGTCTTCTGCAAAATTACAATGTTTTTAATTACCATAAAACGATATAACAAGTGAAAATATAATTATAATTATAATCCATGCAAGATTATTGAGTACAATCAGGATATTGCTACAAAACAAATATCAAAATAATAAGGTACTCAATCTCCACCTCATATACGGCAATGCAGAAACCATATGTGCTTCTAGGTATATTGATATTTGGAATTTACTCTCGTAGGTCGAATAGCTAGGTTACCGGTTTTCAAAATCCGGTCAGGTTTTTCGATTTTTGGCAAATTTGGCTAAAAATCAGCTCAGGCTTTTCGATTTTTGTGAAATTTTGGCTCAAAATCCGGTCAGGTTTTTCGATTTTTGTGAAATTTTGGCTCAAAATACGGTCAGCCTTGGTACTTTGCAACATACTTTTCGACCTATGTTTACTCTCCACTGAATTAGTTCTCTCCTCTTCAAAAGCCATCCGTGCAAGGTTATCAAGTCTCCCTCTCAATCTCACAATTAAAGTTTCTCGAATTCGTCCCTAAACCACCTTCCTTTGAAATCCATCTCCCCCTATGCTTTTAGCATGTTTATGAATATATCTATTTCATGGAATAAATTTTAAAAAGCCCAAAATTTAAAAGAAAAGATTGTCTAACCTCGTTTATAATTCATCCAAAAGTCAGAAAATACAGGTGGACTGCCATTCTTAATCAGATGGAAATTATACGAATTCGCCTGAAATCAAATGGTTTATTGTAAAACAAATATTTCACGATATAAATTCATTACAGCTAATGAGCTTCAAATCATTCGCATATAATTGCAAGCGTTTTCCGAAACTGTGAGATATATGCATTGGAACTCAATCAATGAATCAATAAATCGATAATTACCCTTTCTTTCTCTTCATGAGAAAGGCCAAAAATGAAAGGATCGGGACAATGACGAGGCAGAAGATCATCCAATCCAGGAGGGGCATTGAATAATGATGTTTTACCTGAAATGAACCAGGTCGAGAATAAACAGATGAGACGACCATACATGGGCGGCCATTGCCGCTGGAAATGAAAATCGGGTGGGTCAGAGGAAAATATGGGGAATGTAAATGTAATAATTTCACTTCGCGGATCATTTTTGAGCGATTTTGGGGAAAATCGGGTGGGTCGGATGCGCAAAAATCGGGTGGGTTTTGCCGCTAGCGGCAATGCCGCCCATGTATGGAGACGACTACAAAGAAAATATATTATTGTTTTGAAACACGAATCATAGTGGTTGGATTCCAAAAATTCGAAATCATTACAACTTTTCTTTTCATGATCAAAACGCGAAAGCAATTAATCAACCAATCATTCCATCGATATTGTATATATCAAGAGTATTCAATCAATATCTACTGTCTGTACAGTACCTGATCTCTCAATAACATCAGCTACACTAGCTGGAATGGCAGTGGCTGCTCTTGATGCATAAGTTCCTCCATTTGATAGTGTAGATATACCACAATTAGATACAGATGATGATGATGACGATGAACTATTTGAATCCTAGAATTCATTTAGTCACTTTTTACAACTATTATTCCAATACTTTCTTTTATTCGATATTATCCTATGAAACCAATATCAACCATTATCCATGCCATCCATAACTAAACAATATAATTATCTATCTTCTAATCTATATGTTGACAACCTTTGTCGCTGAAAAATTAAAATCGAGTGGGAAGGACGTAAAAAATAGGGACAATGCCGCCCACGTATGTTCCAATCCAAAATACATCCAACATAATAACGTCATCTCTATCTTTTCTCTATCAATAGATATGGGGTAATTCCTCTCACTCATTAATCCATCTCCTTTGTCTCTTTCGATGAATGAATAGTCTAGATCCATTAATCATCAATATCTAAATGGAATGAAAGACACAAATTCTACCTCCCCTATAGTCATCATTTATCCTTTTCATCGTGTATGTGGGTGTAGAAGCATCTCATATTACCGTATATAAACCCATAATGGAAGTCCCATTCAATTCTATACGTACATCAAAGTGTAATAATCCTCCTTCATCCATTACACTAATGCATAGAAAAATGGACGATATCATAACAAATTAACCATATTCCAATCCTTTCAGATTAGGTATTATCACCCTTATAAATAGATGTTTACTCATTTCACCATCGACTTATCAGAACAAAATTAATACGAATATTAATATTTATCAATGCGGAGATTAATGGATATTCTAGATCCCGAGAAATTAATCTTTTCTTTTGGTCATAATCCAATCCAACAAAAGTGAGGATAACTTAACTTCAACCCTGTACATTCACGTTTTACACCAAACATAAACTCCAGAAAACAGTTAATTGGCAATTCATATATAGGAAATGATAATTGTATCTTACCCGTGGACCAGTCGAGTTCCACATGTCAATAGGTGGTGGCTGCACCTGTTAAATATGAGACTTATTTAATATTTATAGTTTCCTAACAAATACATATTTCATTTAATATAAATAATATTAATTAATTAATAACACTATAATTATTTTAATAATAGTCTGCGGTTGATGCTTCACAGATGATTATGAATAAAGAGATGATAATATCCATTAGGACAGATGCAAATACTAGTAGTCTACTCGATACCGTAGTTAAACAGAATTATCTAAGGCAAGATAAAAATCAATAAGCTAAAGTATTAGAAGATGAATAATATACCGTACCGCGATGGGTTGACTAACGAGCGGTGCTGGAACGACCGTTGGTGCAAAAATAGATCCCGCCTGAAAATAAATAAAGTTTATTTTTGGTAAATCATTAATTATTCTCTCTAGAGAATTCTAAATTATCCAAATCTCTTATAATAATATCACCATTCGCGGTAATATAATTAATAATAATATTAACATATCAAATCACAAGGGAAATATGCAAATATCATCATGTCATTATTCTTGTATGAAAAGATTCTTCTGATGAGATTAATAGAGAATGAAAAGGTGACAACATCAATCATGCTTCACTGTGTTTCTTACACTCTTTCTATAATATACAACCTATACTCAATGCTATAATCAAGATTTTTATCAAAACAAACTTCATCAGCATTATCACATTTTATATAATCTTATTAATCTCTCCATTAATTATCATAACGAGACAACTACTATAATTCCAAAGATGATGGTAATTCAATAGATCAAACATTTATTACTCTCACATATTTGTCTATTTATTACATCTAATGACTACAATTTGTCTACAAATTTCTTCTTCATATTTCAATGAACCCCAAACCATTGTCAATTAAAGTTACATTTAGGTGCACAACACAAACGTATAAAATCGATAATGAAAAATCTACCGTACCCTTGGTAATGAAGATGTTGCCGGTACAGGAACGGGTGTTGATTGAACGGCTACTGGTACCGGTGTAGGGGTTGAAGTTAGCTTGGGCGTCGTAGGAATAGACATAGGAGCCAGTTTAGTCACATCCAACTGAATACAATGATTCTTTTTTATTCAATCTAATCATATCATTAAATTAAGTAAATTATGTTCCATAGTATATATGCAAATATCCAAATCATCTGCATAATGCATTGTATAATTTATTGTTCTTATATTAGTCTATATCTCTTCATTCCAACGTTTCATTCGTCTAACCACTTCCATGGTTAATGATTCTCTTTTCTTCTTTCATCCCGTCACTATATTTAAATGAAAAAAACTCTCCGTCTACGAGATAGGAACTAATATCCCTTATATATACATTCCCCTTATGAGTTCATAATGTAGTAATGAAACATCCAATCAACAGGATAAGAACTACTAATAAAGAATTATGTTTGGAATGGACTATCATGTCTTATCTTATCACTAATCTTCTACACCATCAACTCTATCCAATACATTCATGAAACTAATAATAAACACGAATCAAAGATATCTATGATCAACTCTTTAACATCTTCTACCATAAGAGAGACTATTAAACCGTTCCATTACTATTCATATCGAGTTCTAATTCACTTTCTCTCCATCTCCTTATCTTTCTATCACTCATCCTTCTCTTCTCCTATGCCAAATCGATCGGCAACAAACTGTTTCCATCCCCTCTCTCCTCAATACAACCAAATGAGTTTCTAAATGGAAAGAAAACTAAAATAGAAAAGATAGCTAGATAAGATAGTTATGGAGATCATAATAGATAAAAGATACATTAGAAAGAAGAAGAAGGAAGAGTATCTAAACAAGTTCAATTCAATCGTAAACTTTCATGTGACCTACGACCAAATCGATAACAGGTTCATCTTGTTCATTCTATGTTTCATTATGAATACGAATAAGGATATCCATTAACCGTGACTTCGTTGATTGAATGAGTTATATCTGTAGCAATAGCCGCTCTCCATGTTATAGAGTTCATGCCTGAGGGAGGTTGTTCACGCGCTACAAATCGAACCTTGCTGCCGACGGAGAAAAACTACAATTATTATTTTAAATACATATTTAATTTATAGAATGTAGTTTAGGACATTGACACAGACAAGCAGATGGTTTCTTGTTTCAGATGAATGATGAAATTGAATACTACTTCTAACTCTTTCATACTACACACTTACAAACCTTGAGCATGCCTCCTTTATCCAAGGCAGGTTTCACCGTTATACGCGTTACAAATGCTTGAATTTCCTTCCCTTCCTGTAATATTATTATATAACAAATGAATGACATGGAAGCAACAAATTACTATCTCGTTGATAAACATACACATATCAATGTTGAATAAGTGAAACAAATAAAATAAATACAAACATGAATATAGGTAATGAAGCCGTATTCACCATCCGCTGAGATCTTCTTCATTGTTCCAACGCCCTACAACAACAACAAAATAATTAATTAAATAATAATAAATATTATTATGCAAATGATATAAGTGCACTCAAAGTACAAATTAATTTATGAAACTTACACTAATTTGTCGGGGTGTTTTCACAAATTTGGCCTTGGTTGCAACATAAACAGCGGCATCAGGAAGGTCGTTGTATTTGGATCGATGCGATTTCGTCTACAAATTAATAATAATAATAGTACTCTACATATAATAGATACGAAACATTAATAAAAACAAATAATTAGCAATTAATGGATATGATTACGTCAGCTTATGAAAGATGAAAGAATCTTCACTCACCAAAGGTTCGATAACCAACTCATAAATATCATCTTTATTTATTGTTCTTGAAGAATTAAATATCGATCTATGGGCGTAAACTCCCTATAATAATTGATTATAAATAATACAGATAAGCTTTGGACTCACCTTATCGTTTTTATGCTTGAAGAAAACAAAATTGGCTGAAGTAAATAGCACAACAAAAGGTCCTTTCGAGTCGGTCATAGCTGAAGAAATGAATCAATTGATTAGATATAATAGAATATATAACAAGTATACAGATGTGTGGATGAGAAGAAATGAGCGACACGGAGTGAGAGGACACAGAATGAATAAAAGAATGAATAGAAAAGAAAAGGGCGCGTCCAGTGTAGATGATACAAGGTGAAAAGAACGATGAAAAAAAGAAGAAGAAAATGAATAAAAAGTTGCGGGGCAAGACATGGTGGTTCATCGACAACTAAAAGAAGGGGAGGGGATAATTGGCATTGTGAGGATAGAATCAGGTTGGTTCTATTGTTACTAATCTATGGATGATTAGAGCACAGTCACTTAATGTTAATCATGGAACTATCAAAGAAGATCGAATACAACCATAAACTGAATTGACAATATAGGCAGTACTGGTAGAAACTGAGTTAGAATGGGGAGGAGTCGTTTGTGCTTCTAGTAGTATTGATAGAGACACACAAGCCTTCTAGAGACCTCTACCATAGATGATGACTAAACATTAAAGGGAGTGAGTAGAAGCAAGATGAAGGATAAATATAATATAATGGTGCCTCCGTGATAGTAAATGATGTGATGAGAAAGGTGGAACAACGAACAGGTTAACTTCTAATGAAAGTGATCATGTCTGCCATTGCGATATAGCTCATCTCTTTAGACTTTCAACCACTTTCAATTCAACTTAAATCGATTTGGCCGCTACACCGACAACATCGTTCAAAGTAAGATTTCGTTACAATACGAGCATGAAGAGCGTGGGAGAAATTAATCCAAACGACGCGACTAAACGCGATAACAAGTCAAGATAAGATATAAGATAGGATGATTGTTACTTATAATATAATACAGCACAGCTATCGATTCCCGCCAAAAGAAGAAAGTTCGGGTAGAAAAAAGCAAAATGCCGTCGCGAAAATAATGGCAGATTTGTTCTACCGTAGGCAAGGTCGCGCGCGAGTTGAAAGAGTGCGCGAGGCGCATCTTGTGTCAGACAAATTGATCGAGTTGATGCACGTACACTCAAATACACACTTTTCTCTCGTTCTCTCTTTGGGTTGATAAGGGATATACAACCTCGTGATTCAATTCTCTTCAACAAAAAACGACATTTATTCCGATGGAAAAATAATTCAAGGGTTGATGATTCATACTGAATATTCCACAATCATTCCTTCTAGATAATTCTTTATGCTTATTCTTATTATTTATGGCTGTGAACAGGTAGTAAAAAACAAGATTTATTACATACATCCACGGAAACAAAAAAAAAGAGAAGAGATAATAGCTTTACTCTACAATGCAATCTACTCAAAATTGTTATTGTCTATCCGTATCCGTCTAATAGGCATGCTTGGCGACGAAAAGAGATTCAGCGGCTGCGGATGACGCATCTTCACCCTCGTACTTTCCTAGAGCAGCTGTTCCATTGGCACGAGCACGCTGGAGGAGTACCCTACAACATGAATACCGTAATCTACACCATCACACAATAATTATTATTACTTTTGAGCTGCCTGAATGTTCTCGTCCTTGCCTCCCCAAGCCTTGAGTACGGACTGTTGGAGGGCACGACCATATGAGAAAGTGAGCTTCCAGGGCTTGAGAAGGTTAGCCTGAATCATACAAGTATTACGGTAACTGTTGTGTACTCAGAGATACCGTACCTGGTTGATGGCGTTGAGGTTAGCAGTGGCATCAAGTTCACTCTGTCCACCAGAGAGGAAAGTGATTCCTGTAAATATATCCAGACCTGTCTCAAGACCAATTCGAGATAGATAGACAAACCAGGAACAGCAGAGGGTACTCCACGACGAAGGGCGGTTACGGTAGCAAGACCAATCTCTTCATGAGTTGCCTGATATCGATTGATTTAAAAGTTTCGTCCAAGTCAACAACAATAATTTGAAAATGCGTCTTCAAATAGTTCTATCTAATCTGATAATATCAATTATGTTAGCACTCTCCCTTATCAACATTCAATTAGACAACTCAAAAACAATAATGACGTCATCTATCAAAGAGTAATCTATTTATCTTCTCTCTATAGATCAAACAAAGTACCAACAAAGATCGATAAACCACACTATCCTCTTACCTATTATCAACTTGAGAATTAAAGCAAAGTCCAAAATGAATAGATTGCAGATTTATCCAAGAAAATAATAATATGCAATATGCTTCGGATGTTTAAGATTTTTTAAAGATAATATTATTACCTTCTTAGTGCAACTCTGTCCAGGAGTGACCATATTGGGCTTGAGAAGAGTTCCCTCGAGGTAGACGTGATGATCAGCAAGTGCTTTGTAGACGAAGGAGAGAACTTGCTCGGTAACCTTCAATCAGATTACGGTAATTCTGGGTCTCGAATGGAAAAGAGAGGATTACGGTACCTTCTGAGCACGAGCAAGATCGTGTTCTCCATCACAGAGAACCTCAGGCTCAACGATGGGGACGAGTCCAGCCTGTTGGCAGATAGAGGCGTATCTGAAAATCAATAATTGACGCCATATTCAAACCTTATCAGTTCTCGAAGCGAAAACTACCGTATACCTGGCAAGAACATTGGCGTTCTCGAGCATACCAAGATGAGAAGGAGTGTGAGAAGAGATGGTCAACACACAACGCCACTTGGCAAATCCACAGCCTCCCTCAAAATATCAATCGATATTATGATCAATGATTACCGCACTAGTGACCGAACTTTTCATTCACAACTACTGGTGAAATTCTGATGAATGTTTCATGCTGATCGATCAATATATACCGTACCTTCTTGAAAACCTCAGCTCTCTTGGCAAGATTGTCGAGTCCCTGAGTGGTTCCTTCTCCAATGGTACCGGATAGAGGAACAACACCGAGGTCGAGTTTGATTCCTGTAACAAATATAATCAATAACAAATGGAATACGGTAGCGCTAACCAGGAACGATTCCTTGTTTGTTGAGGAGATCAACGAACTTCTCGCCTCCATCAGTGGACTACAAACATATTATTGATTGATTTTATTGATCGTTTATCTCTAGAATATCCCCTTTGTTGCAGATCAAATAAATGGAACAATTAAACTCGTTTGTCAATTGTGAGTGTAATGTCTCAATCAGACATACTCTCTAGTCTATTCAATCATTCATTTGAGCACTTTTAAAGTGGTCAATATACATAGACAGATAAGAGAGTGTACTAATATGAGAGAGTATAGGAAAAGAGATAGAAAGTCTAATAAAACATTCAATCAGAATAGGAAGGGATCGTCTAGAGATTAAATCGATTCTTCTAGAGTCTAACCGTTTTTGCACGTAAATTTGCCATTCAAATCTCTTACAAGTGATACTGTAACAACTAGATATACAGTAGTCTACAGTATCCATATATGACCTGACCATTACCTGATGGAAAGTTTCCTCATAAAGGATAACTCCAGAGATGTTTTGATTAAGATTAGGAGTAGTGAATAGAAGTTGACGATACTTTCTAGCATTCTCAGAATTGTTCTCCAAGTTGATCGCAGCTAGACGCTTTCCAATCGTTCCTTTAATGACCAATACATTAATATTCGTCGTCCTATTTAGTGCACACCACATTCAACACAGTGTGTATCTACAGTATAAAGTGAGAATTGATAATTAGTGTTCATCGACATGGTGTAAGTACCGTAACCTTACTAACCAGTGCTCTCATCAGCAGCGAGAATTCCCTTTCCATCGGCAACAATCTTGGCTGCGATCTCTCTTAATTCCTTCTTCTGAGCACATGTAAGACCATCAGTGTATGAACCTCCACACTCAGTCATTATTGATTGATTTGATCTACAATTGATTATTGATTGATTGGATCTACAACTGATTATGATAGATATGGACAATATAGTAGACAAAAACACTATGGAAAGTTCAAGGAACAAATGATGATTATGATAGATGGAAGGAGCGATGGAGGTAGATCAAGTAATCGATAATGAGAGGGAATGAAGACGAGGTTAAGAGATCGTTTGATCTCGATAGAATGAATAGAGGAAGAGACGTATTGATGGCAAAGCAAAATGGAATGGAATGGCCTTGAAATGAAGAGAAGAAGAAGAAAAGAGTGAATAGACATAGTAAACAGTATCTCTCCATCTTTTCCTTTGCACAACGGACAATGTACAATATTGGCACGTACGCAATACCCAAAATAACAGTATTGATGTTGGGTCAAAGAGTAATCTGAACAAATTGATAGGGTCAGATAAAGATCAAAGATCAATCTTGTTCAGGAGGATAGATCGAGAGAATTGTTTTGGAGGTACTATGCGTTGGCCATGACACGACGACGTGTAGCTAGAGTGACAGAGAAGCAGAGTGCGAATAGACATCACTGATCATACTGTCTACTTTCTATGAAACATGCGGCGCGAGTCGGAGGTCAGAGACGCAGATGTCAAATGGGGAAGAACAACCTTTGATAAGAGGAGGCGGTATCGATTACTGTTTAGGCGAGAGCGGCAGACAGCCAGAGACATAAGAAGATTGAAAATTAAATCAGAGTAAAGGGCAAAAGAAGGGGAACGATGTAAAAGAATGAACTATCTGTTTGAAGGGTCGTCAAAGTTCACAAATGTAGAAGAAAAGACACGTTGCATCATTTACATAGTAAATAATTAAATTGATCTGTTGATTAACATGAATTGTAAGAGAAAAAAATCTTTATGCAATCGTCAAATTAGACAATGTTAACCTGTAGAAATTCTGTTTTTGTGATTTTCATCGATCGAAAAAAATGCTACTAGCCGAACACTAGTGGAAGAAACAAGTGGACAACAACGAGGAAGCTTGATCATTGATCTTTGATCTTTGATCTCTAGCAGCTCTCAGAATCAGTTCCATCCATACTAGATAGATTGGTATGTTCTGATAGAGTTTTGACCATTCTTGGTGATAGAGTGGGAATGTAATCACGAGGAATCAACCACGTTGAAAGATTGAATAGATCCAAGAACACCTTGTATTTGTCACTGAAAGAGATCAAAGATCAATCAAATCAAAAGATCAAAGATCAAACCTGACGGTACTTCTTAAATACATGTAACCAGAACTTCCACCGGTTCCTTGTTTACTTCCTAACATTCTTTGAACGAGCATCACATGGTTATCTGTAAAGATCAAAGATCAAAGATCAAAGTCTGAACATTAAATGAAAAATCTTGAAATATATCAGAGATCAAAGATTAAAGCCTCAATATCAAAATTCGAAACTGACATCTCCATTTTGTGAACAACGAGTCAATGTCCATCAAATATGTAAGAATCTGATAAGGTTGAGAGAATCGAGGCATTTCTCTGAAATATTGATTGATTGATGGATTACTGTAGATGATGGCTTCGGTATAATTGATCAATCAATACCTGTAGAAGTAGATCATGAGAGCTCCCTTCATTGCATCATATGAGAGAAGACGAACACCTGACAATGAAACATAATCAAACGATTTTCGCATATTTTCGAGTTGAAAAATATTGTGAAAAAAAATAAAAAAAAGTTAAAAAAATATATATGTAGAGGGATTTCGCCATAGTTTGAAGCAATATTTTAGGATCAATTTCATAAATTCTATGTTGAAATGTAATACTAACCATTAAGAATTTGTTGTTCGTGCATTTTAGGATCAAGAATAGTCATAAATGAATCCTTTGTCTTGTAATATTCAGCTCTCAATTGTTCTCGAACCTCCGCGTTTGTCTCAGACTGGAAACGTATTTTTGTAATATTAATTTTAATTTCAAATAATATATGAGCGATGAAAAAGCATAAAAAGGAAAGAAAAATTAGTTAGAAGATTTTAAAAAAAATTTAAATTACATAGTGTACCTCTGCTTCTCTTTTCATATCATCCAAGAATCGTGTGACTGCAGTCTCATAAAGAGGCCAGAATCCTTCCTCTCCATTCTCTCTTCCTTTCAATCCAGGTGTACGTTCTAACCAACTCTTAATATTGATTGATTAATCAATGAACTAATCAATAATCTATTACCTCTACGAGTTTGAGTAATGAAGGTTCCTCTTCTGATCTGATCAATCTCTCCTGTAAAATAACTATTTTAACCTTCTGGATAAATATTTGCATTGTCTTTTCATACTATATCATAGTTTTCTTTTAATGAACAAGAGTATTACAGAAGAAGAGATCGTTAACGTTTGTTCATTTCCTTTCAAATCTCTGTCTACGTCATTGATATCCATAACATTGTTCTCTCATCTATTCAATCAAGATACTGTATTGAATGTGATAACCATGTGATCATTATCTTTTTATCTTCTTCATTAGATCAATTAATCACTCTTTTATCTCTATTCATTCCTTTCTCAGTCACACTTCTTCATTCTATCCAATTCGTCATTAAAACGTTCATTGATCGGAACAAATTCATTTCGATCTTTTTCCAAGGCGCAAATGCAACGAATCAAACGCATTTTAGTCATTTTAGACAGACACGATTTTTCTCTTTCGAGAAAAAGATTGCACTTGTAAAGTCTGAGTAAGAAGTGTCTCAAAATGTTTCTACAATGGTAGTTACCAAACAAAAGAAGGTAAAACTATCCACGTGTTGCACATTCTGTTATTCTTTTTTCTATTTGTTTCTTTTTAGTGAATGAAAGAACAGATTGAAATGTCCTACCTTATCAGTTTCTTCAACAAATACATTCTTATAATGTTGAGCATTATATTTAATTCTTCTGTCTTGTCTCACTCCTAGTTTATTCTCTAACAAACGAAATTGTAGTGATTGAAACCCGGATGCAGGGGTCAGATACTTTCTATAATTGGTGAATCAATAAATTGAGTTAATCAATCGATAATTGATTACCTGAAGTCAACAAAGTCTAAAGGGGACATAGTCTCGAGAACCAACATTTGATCTACGAGTAGTTTCAATATGCGAACTGTTCTTTCTAAACCGGAAACGATCCTTAGAGTCTTCGTCTCATCAACTATCTTAATTTTTTAAAATTTTAATTATTAATTAATAATTATTTTAAAAAAAAATATTTATTTGTAGAATTCATCTTATAATTCTCCAAAGATCAAAGTTTCCTCATTCTACAAACATTGTTTTCCGAAAGAGAAAAATGTAATGGTAGATTGATAGAATTAGTAATAAACACTGACAGCGTTGTTTAGGAGTTTTCGTACGTTGTCGATATCGAAGATTATTTGTTTGAACCATAATTCGTATGCCTAAAATCTTCACTTATTAAGAATTTTCAGTAGTAAATTCATATTCATCTCAAATTATTTTTCGAAATTTAAAGGTTTATCACAAGTTCTTGTCTATTCGGAACCAAAAGAGATAATTGAAATGTGAATTCATCGGTGGTTACGATCTCTTTAAAGATGGCGACCCGCGAATGTTCAGATAAATCACTACAATTTTCTTCTATCTTTTGTAATACTCTAAAAACTGTGATTAAGTAATTTGCAGTTTGTCTCTTCTTTATTGTTCTCAATCAGTACATATACCATTATATATCTTCTCGTTTTTGATCCGTATAGAGAAGATAAATATATTATAACACCCCTCTTATGCGAATGCAAAGTGATATGCGAAGAGTTAGCGCAGCCTCTCATCTATCCCATAGCGCAGTGGTAAACGTTCAGACTCTTTACCCGTTTGACGCAAGTTCGAAACCTATTGCCGAATTTCCTCAATTTTCAAAAAGCGCGCCCTTCCCTGAACCGGGCCTGATGGTTCATTAATGTTTCTAGCGATCAATAGACTAAATCATCACAAAATAAATAGTGTACTGTACGTAGAATAACTTTTGCTACCTTTCCGTCTTCACAGTTTGTTCACGAAAATATTCGTGGGACACCACCTTTAAAGGCAAACCAAGAGCTAATATTACTCTCCGCGAGGGCAATGCTATCTTGTAGGCAAAGAAAACGAGAGAGTATTGTCAGAGCGGAGAGTTTCAAATCACCTTTAAGGGTTTCATTTTTGAAATCATACGAATTTCTTATTAATTCTCCAAGTTATTAAAAATGTAATAAAATGAATAATAACTGACTTGATGGATAACAATAAATAAATGTTCATCATGTACTGTATGTCCTACTTTCTCTGACTGTAAAGTCTGACACGATAGTAACTTATCCAGCTGTAAAGATCAAAGATCAAAGATCAATCAGTACATTTATTGATTGAATACCTGTAGATATTCCGAATATGTAGCACCAAATCCCATTTGCACCTTGTTCACACCAGCTTGAGCATCTTCCTCTGTTGGTTCCACAAATGTAACCTGAGGATACTGTAGATAGAATGATGAATCAATCAATAATCGATACCTTGGCATCTTTTCCATTGATCTCAGCCGTGCTTGGAGAACTACCGTAACCGAAGGGACAAGCCATCTATAATAAAGATAATGATGGGGGAAAGTGTAACACAATCTACTTGCAGTTCGAGTATTCAATACGATACAAATAAGAGTGTTGCGATAGTCAATCAATAGAATGTTTCAATGTACGGTAGTTGTTCATGAGAGCTGAAATGAAGTGACAGAAAGGTTGGGGGGGGGGGGGGGTGGTTCTAGTTAGTGTAACATGTAAGGGGGGTAACCCAGGTACTAATTAAACAATCATTTCATCTCCTTCCCATTTCGTCGTTGTTTCATTCTCATATCACATGGTATCATCATGGTCAATCATCCATTACTCTTTCCGGTTTACAATTCAATATTAAGTTTAAATGACCAAACGAAGCCTTGATAAATGTGTTAGAAATGAATGAAAAATGTGAATATACCCCGAAGTTTCAAGCAAATCTGGGCACCACCATTTGTTATAGAAAAATGCGTGTCGAACCAAAAAGATAGTGAAGTTTCAATGATATCTGAAAATATGTGCTCATAAAATGCAAACTTTGGATAGGGATAATCTCTAAAAGAACCAGTACATCTTGTATGTTTCGATAATTTCGAAATAATACTGGTAAGACTATAAAGAATATAGGGATCTGAAGTGAAGAAGGTTCTAAATTCGATGGACTATTATCGTTTCTTCTCCATTCGCAACACAATCGAAGAGATGATAGAACGGGGGGAGAAAAGGAAGAAGAGATGGAAGAAAAAGCATGGGTATATCCCCTTTATCATAAGAGGGGTTGAAGGTTCATCATGATTGCCCCTCCCATCATATATCTTATCTTCCTCTCTTCCTCTCTCTCCCTCTCCCTCTCTCCCTCTCCCTCTACCCTTCCTCCCTCTCCTTATTCATTTATTAGTTGGCTGTCATCGAAACACCTCTATCTCTGTATTCTCTCATCTATCCATACTCTCTCAATCTATCTCTCTAACATGTCTGTACTCTCTCCATATCACGTGATCTCTCATCATTCATATGGAATGAGATCAACTTCCGATGATCATTACACACTAATTCTTTCAATAGTTCTACCATCTAAGTCCAATTTTCGTCCTTTCAAAGTCTTTTTGACCTCTTATGGTACGAACATTTCACAAATATAAAGAACATTACTTTTATATACTTCACAGATTGTGTTTCCAGTGGCAACGAAATAATAATTAATAATTGTGTTATATTAATGTTAAGTTCAAAAGATATAGATTCTTTTTCTCTTTTTCAATTTTAGAATTGATAATTAAACAATTAAATTTGGCCCAAAGTTTGTTCATTGTTCTCATTCCCCAATGATTCTTTGCAAGAAGTATCTTATGAGAAAAGAATCTCACGTGCAACTACAATGAAGGGAATAAAAGATCATTGATCTGTCTATTCAAACGTAATGACTTTGATCTGTATTTTACAAACGACTTCATCAAGCGAGTTCCTACGATAATATTTTATCAGAAGATACATTTTCAATAATATCAACATTTCCCTTTCGGCCTTATTTTGCCGCAGTGGTAGACCGATTTTGTGGGCAATTGCAAGGGCAGAGATATTCTGTATACAGATTTTCACCCCATTCTGGACTTACTATTAGACATTTTTGGGGGAGTGGCGTAGAATCTTCTTTGGAATATAGATCAGGTAGGCTAATGTAGAGTATTCATTATGATGAATGAGAATGGTCATTCCTTGGAATGGCTTGAGGACAACTTCGAGTCAGTCAAGAAATATGCAACATTTAAAAAAAACTCCGGATGGTTTTTCCAAAAAAATGGCACAAAATCACACCCGTCCGATTTTTTTAATTTTCAGGATCACGTATTTAGCGAAACGCGAGCATTTAAAAATCGATCGGGCTTGATTTTGAACCGTTTTTTGGGAAAAAAACTGTTAGATAAAATTTAGGTGTCGCATGGTGAGGATCAATCTCTCGAAAAAATGAAAACAAGAACTTGCGAATAAGATAATTTCTCCGAGCATGCCAAAAGCATGAACTGATAAATTGTATCGTACATTATTGCATATACATGACGGTTTAATGATAATAACTAAGAGGTACTAAACGATCACGAAAAAATTCCCAAAAGTGTAACATTTCACTTTTTGCTAAATGATTTTAATGATCATAGTAACACATTCCGTTCACGTGAAAGAGATTGAACCATTGAAAGGGTACATAAAACAATGAGAGGAATATCTGTATTATACTAGCCGCGCCTAACGGCGCGACTATCGGGGGGAAACCCCCCGAACCCCCCCCCCCCATATATATATAAATACATAAATAAATATATATATATATATAAATATATAAATATATATATAAATTGTTTAGCGCTAATGCACTGTTACATTTGCCTTACGTGTCTACGCCGTAACCCCCTCCGCCGCCTGTCCTACGCGACGGAGGGGATTACGGCGTAGACACGTAAGGCAAATGTAACAGTGCATAAGGAAGATGTTTAAGTAGACCAATATAGTATTACGGGAACTAACGCTAAGACTACCGTAACTAAAGGAACATTGCTAAGTGTGAATGGTAACTGAATCGATAGAATCTTTAAGTAGATCAATATAGATCTAACTATTGTAGCATCGACCTCTCCTCATGTATTTAGTAATTCTGTAAAAGATGAAATCCAGTAATTGCAACTATATCGTCGCAACTTCTTGTCATAATATGTATTTTGATTGTTCTCTTTTCTCACTTCTTTTCTCTCTTCTCCAAGATGCGATAAATATATTATTATAATTATTATTATAAACTACAATATAGTATCACGGGAGCTAACGCTAAGACTTCCTTAACTTAAGGAACATTGCTAACATGGGAATGGTGTGAACTCACATTTCCCTATTTTCACGAAAGTTGCAGGGAATACTAACTCGAATACGCTGATTCCAAATCTGCATTAAAAACCTGCGAAATGTTTTTCTGAAGCGAGTTATAGACCGGAAAAGAGCGATTTTTTTACTTTTCAAGCCATTTTCAGCTGATTTTTCAGCTTTTTTCTTCACTCGATGTGAATTTTATCGCTCTTCTCTTCTCTTATATTCTCGCTCAAATCCTACTGCAGCATTTTAAGGTGGTATGATGTTTTGCGGGTATTCCGGAAGGGGCTGGTTCGATTCCCCGGCAGTGAACTTCTTTTTCTGATACATGGGTGATAAAATTTTTTAAATGACAAAAGATACCTCCGGAATACCAACCAAACATCGTAAGACTTGACCACGATGCAGCTTGGAGTGGAAAAAGATGATTATGATTATATTGCTCAGGGAAATCAGCTGAACAATCATTTGAAACATTAAAAAAATCACTTTTCGTCGGACTATAACTCGCTCCAGAAAAACATTTTGCAGGTTTTTAAAGCAGACTTGAAATCAGCACAGTCGATTTAGTAAACCCTGTAATTTTCGTGAAAATCGGGATATGTGAGTTCACACCATTCCCATGTAAGTGTGAATGGTAACTAAATCGATAGAATTTAAGTAGATCAATATAAATCTAACTATTGTAGCATCGACCTCTCCTCATGCATTTAGTAATTCTGTAAAAGTTGCAATCCAGTAATTGCAACTATATCGTCGCAACTTCTTGTCATAATATGTATTTTGATTGTTCTCTTTTCTCACTTCTTTTCTCTCTTCTCCAAGATTCGATAAATATATTATTATAATTATTATTATAAACTACAATATAGTATCACGGGAGCTAACGCTAAGACTTCCTTAACTTACACAGTATTCTGGTCCAAGCCATTTTTCTTCCAAAGCAAGACAAAGGAGAGACTATTGTATTCGAGAGAGTTTGTATGTTGAGCGGTCGTTCTTGCTTTGAAAGTCATGAGAACGCTGTGCTTAAGGAACACTTAACCGTATAGGACGGACAAACCAAATGACCGCGGTTGTTTGGTTCGTCCGTCCTGTAGCTTACAGGACGGACGAACCAAATAACCGCGGGTAATTTCAGTAGATCGGAAAATGTTACACTATCGGAACAAAAAAATGTGTTGTTGTGAAATTTTATCGACCGCCATTTTGCGGATTATGTGTTATTTCTTGTTTTGTAGCATCTTTTTCGATGTTTCTGTAAGGGAATGTATGAAACTGCTACGGTTAATTGATTTTCGTAGCGAAAGGGATCTTGTATAAGCAATTAGTATTTTTGTGTGTGATGTACTATCTCGTTGTCAGATTTATACGTGTCTGTATCCGGCGTACGGCCAAATTACGGTCATTTTGCGGAATACGTCTTGTCTCCTGCATGTGAATCGATAGAATCATACATTTTCATACCCTCAAAATATGAGGATTGACCCAGCATATACGGCTCATATTCAGGATCGACCCATGATATTACGCTTATTTTACGCTAAAAGTTACAATTTAAGCGAAAGAAGGTATTTTGAGATTCATTTTGGTAAATTGACCTGTGATATTTTGAAAATCGACCCGCTATACTCTGGTGTTGAAATCCCTGCATGATCACGAATACAAGTATAATCATGCATTATTCGACATTCCATGCATGATCATGCATGGAATATCCGTGGTTCGTGATCATGCATGGATCTTCCGTAATCATGCACGAATTTTCTGTGATCATGCATGGAATGACAGAATCCATGCATGATCACAAATAATCCATGCATGATTCGAGTATATTCCATGCATGATCATGCCATTAATTGCACGAATTTTACTTGGATCATGCAAGGATTCAAACACCTGACAAGGGAAGTCTTTTTAGTCTCAGTGAGACTTTTGAATAAGAGTATTTTTCCTCGATAGGTATAGGAAAAATATGCTAAGAGCCAAAAAATTAGCTGCTGCCATGCACTTTCAGATTTTTTATAATTAATTTTAATTTTGTAATTTTAAAAAAAAAATGTTGAAAAATCACAAAACGTAGGCGACAAGCTGTATATGAAATAAGGAGCACCTGAAAGAGCCGTGAAAACTTAGCCGCGTCAAAAATAATGGATGCGCACTTGAAAATGGCATTTTCACAAAATTAAAATTAATTATAAAAAATCTGAAAGTGCATGGCAGCAGCTAATTTTTTGGCTCCCATCATATTTAACCTATACCTATCGAGGAAAAATACTCTTATTCAAAAGTCTCACTGAGATATAAAAGACTTCCCTTGTGAGTATATATAAATTATGTGAGGTGGCCGAAAATGTATGGATAGAATATTTAAATGGATCAATAGAGTAGTGCGGACTCTAAGCCTAAGCATTCCTTAACTAAGGAACTCTGCTGAGTGTGAATAGTAACTGAATCGACAGAATATTTAAATGTTAACCAAATGAACTCGATTGATTGATGAGAGTATAAAGCGATATTTTTTCTGTTTGAAAACAAAACAAGAAATAACACATATTCCGCACAATGGCGGTCGATAAAATTTCACAACAACACAATTTTTTGTTTCGATAGTGTTAAATTTTCCGATCTACTGAAATTACCCGCGGTCATTTGGTTTGTCCGTCCTATAAGCTACAGGACGGACGAACCAAACGACCGCGGTCATTTGGTTTGTCCGTCCTATACGGATCACGAACTCGAATACGCTGATTCCAAATCTGCATTAAAAACCTGCGAAATGTTTTTCTGAAGCGAGTTATAGACCGGAAAAGAGCGATTTTTTTACTTTTCAAGCCATTTTCAGCTGATTTTTCAGCTTTTTTCTTCACTCGATGTGAATTTTATCGCTCTTCTCTTCTCTTATATTCTCGCTCAAATCCTACTGCAGCATTTTAAGGTGGTATGATGTTTTGCGGGTATTCCGGAAGGGGCTGGTTCGATTCCCCGGCAGTGAACTTCTTTTTCTGATACATGGGTGATAAAATTTTTTAAATGACAAAAGATACCTCCGGAATACCAACCAAACATCGTAAGACTTGACCACGATGCAGCTTGGAGTGGAAAAAGATGATTATGATTATATTGCTCAGGGAAATCAGCTGAACAATCATTTGAAACATTAAAAAAATCACTTTTCGTCGGACTATAACTCGCTCCAGAAAAACATTTTGCAGGTTTTTAAAGCAGACTTGAAATCAGCACAGTCGATTTAGTAAACCCTGTAATTTTCGTGAAAATCGGGATATGTGAGTTCACACCATTCCCATGTAAGTGTGAATGGTAACTAAATCGATAGAATTTAAGTAGATCAATATAAATCTAACTATTGTAGCATCGACCTCTCCTCATGCATTTAGTAATTCTGTAAAAGTTGCAATCCAGTAATTTCAACTATATCGTCGCAACTTCTTGTCATAATATGTATTTTGATTGTTCTCTTTTCTCACTTCTTTTCTCTCTTCTCCAAGATGCGATAAATATATTATTATTATTATTATTATTATTATAAACTACAATATAGTATCACGGGACACAATGTTCTAAGGGTTAGCCAAACGAGCTAGCCCCGCCCCCCACCAGGGTACAGTATCCACACCACGTTGTTCATTCGTATAAGCTCTATTCCAATCAACTTTATCATTTGAATAGCGAACAAAAAAAAGGCGTGCCAGAGATGCAAAGTGACTTCTAACACTCATTGCATACTCTGCCGCCAAAATGGACACAAAAAACCTTTACTTATAGTGAATTGGATGCATAAAGTAAAAAAAGAAACCATAAACATGAAACGATCAAGAAATAAAAATGAACAAAGAAATAAGAACATGAACTATAATATATATGTACAAGGATTGGCGTGCCAGAGATGAAAGTGAGGAACACTTAAAGCATGCTCTGCCGCCTTATAAATTGATAACTTTAATGATGAATATATCAAGGAACAATGCGGAACAATAAACATAAATGAGTAAGGAATGAAGAAAAAATGACGACGAAGAAGTGAAGAGTGAAGAAGAATTGAAGACGAAGAAGTGAAGAATGATGTCGACGTGACGATGAAGATGCGAAGGTAGAAGATCATCTGATGTTGATCATCCAAACCAAGTTGATTTTCAGTCGTAGAACGACTGAAATCACAAATTAATTTATCGATTTTCAGTATTGATTGAATGCCTTTCAATTTAACACCCTACAGTAACAATAAGCAATTAAAACGCGAGTATCATGAACAAGATACTGAGATTACCTAGAGTAAGCAAGAACTATAACTTAGTGTGAAGAAATCGACATATCAGGTAATTAAAAAAAGAAAGGACAACTAACCCATCCTCCATCTTAGTGATTATTGATTGAACGAGGTGATGAAGTAGATGATACACCAATTCCTTGATAAAGATCAAAGATCAATCAAATGTTCTAAGATCGAAGAATGATACCTGGTATAGATTAGTAACATCTGCTCCATGAATAGTAGAGTGAACAAGTTCTTCATTATCAGTGATAAGACTAAGAGAATAAGAGAATTGGCAAGAATCATCACAAGAACGAAGAGTATCATCAATATCAGATGAAATACACGAAGTATGCTTGACGAACTCTGAATCAAACAATAATCATAATATTAATCAATATTTATTGTCTACTTCAAATACAGTACTCCTCTAACTACCGTATCAGATTCACTTTTATTCTACAGTACTCCTCTAACTACCGTATCTCATTTACTTACGTTCCTTCTTTGCCTGACACAATTCCTCTAGTCCGGATACTCCAACAACGAAAGATGCTTCATGAATACATGAAATCTCTTGACGAGCTACACATAGATGCATTCTCATATGTACTGAAAGTATATATGGTCAATGATTTTTAATCTTTGATCTTTCATACTTGCATAGACTTTCAAAGTTATTGAGAGTATTGTTGAATGAGAGAACTTTAGCTGCTGCGATGAGTAGATCAGATAGACAAGAATCAGTACATGAAGTCATTGAAGATATAGATAATAATCTCGATACATCTATAATGAAATTTATCAATCAATATATCAAAGATCAATCAATAATACCTGACTTATCATTATCTACCGTATTCGACTCGTGATGAAATTCTTCTTCAACATCCATAGTTCGTTCTCTCACCAATAGTTCATTCACTTGTTCGATATGTTCTTTAAATAGGTATATGGTGTACCACACCATCGATCATTCTGTCTTTTCCTAACTAACCGAATATTCACCATCCTGCATCTTCTGAAGACCATCTTCAGTAATGAAAGCGTAACATGTTGGAGGAGTCATCTATAATGAACAGGATTACGGTATACTGATACGGTAGAGTATGATACAGTACCTGGAATACGATCTTCCTGAAGTCCTTATCTTGTTCAATCATTTCAGCATAGACATAGAATGGACGAAGAAGGACACTCTTAGATGGAATAATATAATATTGATTGGATTACTGTATCTTACAATGATATCGTTTCCTGCTGGAGGGCATACTGTATCCAAGGACTTCGAGATACATGAGATAAAGCATGAAGTTGATGGACACAGTTCACTTAGTTCCTGAATGGAAAGGATTACTGTAGATGGAAAAGGTTACGGTAGATACCGAAATGAGAGCATATCGATTATTTTCATTTGATCTGGCCAAGCTTCTAATTGATTCACGTCTGTTCATTTCAGATACAGATGAAGTGAATGGACAAGTTGAATCACATTCTATAATTAGTCAATCAATCGATAGATGGATCATCTACAGTATACCATTGAGAACCGAATCGATATTCTTGTCAATACAAGGCATTAGAGATTCGAAATGAACAGATTTAGATCTGATAAAATTATATGATAAGAAATGAGATGAAGATGATATTCTTACTTGCACATTGAAAGAATAGAATCTATATTAGAGGCAAATGACGACTGATGAGTGCATGATACTTCTTGTTCTGATACACAAAGAGATGCATTCTCATAAGTACTGAAAATAAGGTAATGAGGTAAAAAGATCAAAGATCAAAGTTCCAAAGATAAAAGGCCAGAAGATCAATGATGGAATAACACTTACCTGTACAGTTGTCTGAAGTTATGTACAGTATTTTTGAAGAAGAAAAGTTCTCTTGTTGCATGAATAACATCAGATATACAAGATTGATGACATGGAGGAACTTCAATCAATCCAGCTGATATAAATGTATCGATTGGACCTTAATGTATTTATCAGTATTGATTGAATGATAGGCAGAACTTACTCCAAGTATAAGATGATGAAAGTGAAAGAAGAATGAGATAAATAATAAAAAACTAAATTATCCATTATATGGAGATATAGGAGGACCTATCAATCAACCGATTATTGAGAAATCAAGAATACCTGTATTTTTTGTTGTGAATCCAATTACAATTAGAATATTAGAAAGAAGAATGTATGAAGAATCTGAAAGAAATCAATAAATTGTCAATAATCTACAGTATGCCTTTGAAATGTGACCCATTTAATGATCACTTTAAACAACACAAAACCCGCAATAAACCACACACGTTTTCTGCGTCATAGAAAGCTACCGTACTACATTTTTCTTCCCTATCCAACCATCATATACGGTACATTTATTCCGTCAAAACGAAATTGACAGAAGTGACAGATTGACAAATTGACAAATTGACAGTGACAAATTGACAGATTTGACAGAAGTTCACAAGATTTTGAAAATTTTGAAACATGATATCTACACGCGGTTGCTAGTTTTTTTATTTGATAATAGGGTATCTGAGCATCACTGGGCTTGCCTAATTGACCTATGAGGAAAAACATTTAAATGAATCACTGTGAACGCTGTTCCGTAAAACTGGTAAACGGTATGATTTTCTACAGTATACCCGTTTTGCACCCTGATCTATAAAATGATCCAAAAAGTGCACATTCGCTATAAGAAGTCAGGTAATGCTAGATATATCCATGATTAGACGAAAAAATCGCGATGGAAGCAATTTTACAGTAAGATTCTACAGTATGCTACAGTATACCAATTCTGCTCCGCAACGCTCCTGATTATTTTTTTCACTTTTGTCGTGCTTATCTGGATTTGGCAAACACATCTACAAAACAAAATCTGAGATAATACTTCATCAAGATCATGAAAAATGCTAAAAATGGGAATCTTGAGAACTATTGTCAAATTTTGTCAAATTATTTGACAAATGTTTCGCTTTTTTCTCGTTTTGACGGTATAAATACACAGGAATGACCGTGTATTCGTTGAAAAGATGCAACTAACCAACTATTGAGTAGAATCGTCCTCATCATCATCTTCTTCTTCTTCAATCACCTCAACTCCATCAAATCGTCCATTCTTCGCTAGCCCTTCATCTAAAAATAAAAAAAAATATATTAATTATTTCAAGAATTTAAAAATATATATTACATCTAACTCCAGTTCTGACGTCACACTCTACAATGGCTCGCAGCACTCTCTCCCCATCCCCATGCACACTATCAAATCTCGTTTCCATTTTCTCGAGCACCTTATGGAGATGCTCGAGAGGCTGCTCGCTCCACAACCCAAGAGTGCGCCATTTCTGTGCGAAAGGCACTAGATGGGCTACGACTTCGTGGAACTTCACCGAGAACCATGCTGTAGTGACTACAAGAGGATAATTCTCCCGTAGTACTTCTACCTGCTCCTCAAGGTGATGTATCTGATGGTCAGTGAGGAAAAATGGTCCAACGAGAGTCATCACTTCGCGAAACGCAATGAGCGAAGTGTACAGAGGACCATTCTTCTCCAGATCGACCAGATCAAAGAGCACCTCTACCTTCTCAAGAACGGCACGAATCTGTCTTCCATTCAACGTCTGATAGTAGCGCGATCGCGATGCGCCAAAGGAAGCCATTGTCTTGGTAAACGCCGAGAACTTGGCACCGTGACCGAGAGCAAGCTCACGAAAAGTGGGCATACTGCTCTGCATCGCGTCAAGAGACAATGTGAGATGCTGCACTTGAGCGGTCGCAGCGGCAACCTTGGCCTCGAGATTCTTTATCAGAGCGGATATTGACTGATCAGTACAATCGAAGCAGACTCTATTCTGACGCTCTTTGCGAAGCTCAGTGTCATTCAGACAGATTGACGTGCACAGAGCATGCGTCCACCTGCTCTCGCAAATGGAACACACCAAACGCTCTTTGCAAGCTGACCAATCAGACCTGATCTTGGCACCAACAAAGCAAGAATAAGAAGAGCACGAGGAGCTCCGATGAGGAGCTTCTGAAGTGAGATGGTGTAAAATAGCTTCAGAGTCTGCGAGATACCGCTTCTCATCGGCTAATTCACCCTCAATCACTCTCATCTCCTCTTCTCTCTTACTGATCACCTTCAACCTGCTATCGTAATCAGGGATGGACTCGTTGAAGAGACCCTTAAGATCGGCCGTAAGGACCGCTCCCTCCAAAGCTTGAATAAGTCTCAATCCAAGACCCAAGCTCATGTGGAGCGTAGCCGGAAAGATATTCAACGGCTCAATCTTGCACAAAGATGCTCGCTTCACTCCATGAGAGACCCAGTGAGGGTTTGGGACGCCATCAGCCAATGCCTTCTCATACACCGACACGAGTCTCGCGTTTTCTGCAAGAGTACGCATTGGAAGTGCGCCGCCAGTGGTCCGATTCTCCCAATGGCAGCGAACGCATGGGAACTTGCTACTGCAAGATCCGAGCCCATAGAGCTCGGTGAGGAGCTTGCCATCCCCAACCAGGAAGAGTTCAACATCGAGCTCTCTGTCATCTGAACAAGAGAGCTTCGTCATCTCACATGCTTCCTCGAGGACAGGCTTCAAGCATTCATCCATGCAATGGTAGCTCTCGTCAGCCTTATACAACCCCAATACGATCGATAGAAGAGGAGTATTGGCCTGACGATGGTTCAGGATACTACCAATCAGCTTGGTCGATTCTCCACCTTTATCGAGACCTAGTCCAATCCACAACTTCCCTTGGAATCCGCCAGAGATCATTCGATCGACTTGCTCCGAGTTAAAAGTCTTGAGTTGGCTCTCGAAAGCGCCTCTCAAGTTTGAAACTCGAACAAATGGACACGATGAAGATCTTTCCATGTCACTGGGGGCAGGTATCAATGGCGGCAGGGAAAGAGTGAATTTGGCTTGGCTGATTTTCACTCGAGCCTGGTGGTCGGCAAAAAGCCGATTCCAACCTGGGAATATGCGAATATTCCGGTGGTAGAGATATGATCCGAGAGTCTTTCTCTGTTCCCAAACCAAATCCAACTTCATGAGGAGCTCATAGTCATCCTCAAGAGACAGACTCGGAACCAGTGTTTCATCAGGAAACATATGGGAAAAGGCCTTACTGAATAGAGAACGGGCTGAATCAACGTTTTTAACCAGAAAGCCATACTGATTTTTTCCATATATATAGCATTCCATGGATTGAATGAACATCTGAAGCTTACGAGAATTGGTAGCTCCTGATGCATATCCAAAAGGAATGCTAGAGACCCGCTGCCCAGATGCATTCTGTCGGTTTATTTCCGACCTGGACACGCGGCTCTCAGGAATACAATCAGAGGCAGCCTGAGCCTTAGACAATCGGACCTTCAGTGAGGAAGTTTCGTTCTTATAAGCGACAATGGCCTGCTTTAGATTGCCATTCGCCTCTCGAAGCTGACTTACTGTCGCTTCTAGAGAGGTATTGGCATTCTTGTAAGCGGCTATAGCCTGCTCAAGATTAGCCTTGTCCTCACTGAGGTTACTCAATCTTAACTTGAGTTGCCCATTTTCAATATTCAGGCTATCTCTCTCAGCCGTTACGGTACGTAACTGGCGATCGCTTGGAGGCACAGGGGAGGGTGCCAGAGTCGCGCGAGCCCCGGGACGTGACGCGCGCCACGCTGCTGTGCGCGCCCAAACTTCCTCTCGAGTCATGTACCGTCTTCCTTCTTGAAAATGAAAGTGTTAGAAGGATTTAAGAATGACTGCGTTAAAAAATTTAAAAAATAAAATGTTTTGTGACAAGAAAAGTAGACCTTGGTGTTCAGGGTCAGAGATCAACTTCATAACATACAGTACTCTGCAGCCTGAATCTGCCGAAACAGGAATATCCGCAGGTCCCTGTGTCAAACAATGCCGGAATAGGCTTGCGAAAAAGAATTTATTTCATTTATTTCTTTTATAATAAACAGTGCGACAATACTCCATAGACCGCATCGCAGCCGGGAACGCTAACATTGAAATATCGTGTCAGACTGTGCGTCTTCGTCGCTGCATCTGTTACTATGTCTACTGATTTCATGATATATCGGAAGATATTTAGCTCAAGGTTACAGTATTACAGTACATAGCACGAATGAATAATATCTGGTGTATGGATAATACCTAGTGACTGGATTACCTTTAGCTTAGAGAGATCTCAAAAATGAGATAAGGTCCAGTGGCCAGTGAACAAGTGCATCTATTATTTATGCGCACTCTCTCTCTGCCGCGACGCGACCGCGGCCCGTCAAAATGCCCCTCACTCACATGAATATGCTCCCTCGTGTTCGCTCAAACACGTATATGTCACACAATGACCGATATCGACGTAAGGTATAAAACAATGGAGTGGTTTATCTAATCAACCGCACATTCCAATTAAGGAATGGGAAATGACTGAGCTGCAGAAAAACAGCGCTCATTCTCAAAAATTCTACTCCAAAATACATAATTTTAAATTTAGAATGTCAAAATATAATTTTTAAACACCTTACCATTTCCATTCATTCCTTCCTATATCCAAGCGAACACTTCAACAATATTTCCTTGTTGTGGAAACAGGAAGAGATAAAGTGATGGATATTAATACCAGAGAAAATATAAAAAAAACCGTGTAAATAGTCAACAATTTATTCGAAGAAAAACACGAAATCAGATAACAATTTACAAGGAATCACAATTTACAGGAAATTTTGAATTTTTATATTAAATATTATTTCACCGAGGAGCACAACGTTTACCAGAATATGATAAATATCTAGTGTAATCTAATATTCTCAAAAAAATGAATCAATCAATATCTAATACTATAATATCTAATATTGTAACTATTTAATTACACAATCAAAAAAAGGTGGAATATCTTCTGACGAGTCGCGGCGTCGGACTGGCATATTCGTAGACAACTTGTTCTCGAGTTGGTTGACGCACGAATTGTGTTCTATAAAGTATATAGTTAGAAAGAAAGGAAATCAATTATTCGAGAGTACAATTGGTATCCAGCAATATTATTGATATTAATAATTAAAAAATAATAAATGTGTTTTACCTGACATACGGAGGCATTAGTAATGGTACATCGTGTACTACTACTTCCTCCACTTGAGCTGGAGCGTACCATCTAAAGGAATATAGGGACATTACGTTATTCGAGATCACAATTGGTCTGGAGCAATAGTATTATTAATAATAATTAAAAAATCATAAATGTGTTTTACCTTTGAGGGTAGTCCTCGAAGATTTCCTCTTGTATAATCTCCAATGGTGCATCTCGAATGGATCCATAGGATCTAAAGGAATATATTTTCAGAAACGAAATTTTAACAGAAGTTTTGCCATTATCTGCGTTATTTAAATGAAGGGAACTTCATATACAAATAAGTAAAATCAACGGATAGACAAAAATAAGTTAGAGCAAACTGTAATATTAACAGACACATTTCAGTTTATTCATCACTTCATACATACGACAAGAAACGCACTAACCTTCCACGACGCACGTAGTTGTTGTTGTCACGTCCGTTACGACCGCGCGGTGCTCTACTAAAATAGAAAAAATAAGTTTAAAAAATACAAATATAAGTAAACCCTAACGTATGTATCAAAAATGCTCGATAAAAAATGGATGTTATATCCTCTAAGAAACGTATTCAACGCGTGACACTGTAGCTAACAATTAGTGATAGTAGCATAACTCTAACCGTTGGGCTCCATTACGAGGAGAATCGATTGAATCATCTCTGCTCTCTATCGAGTGACTCCTGAAAAGACCAACATTATTAACAAACAGAATCAATGAATAAAATGAATAACAATCGCCTCAGGTCAATACGTGAAATTCAAGGAGGTGGATCCTAATTTCGGTTGCCGCGCACATATTGCACTGAAGCCGCAAATATATCTTTTGCAGATCTATTTCACGGTTACGGTGAATTCTCTCGCAATCAAGTTAAGCTTGAAATTGAAATAGACTATGCTTATCGGGGCATGTAATGTATAAATATTCATGGTAAATATAATATAAAAGAGAAAAGGCAAATCAATAAGAATAACTATACGCAAAACAATTTAAAGACTCACATCTTGCCCGGTTTTCTGTCTTGATACGACTGCTTGCCTCTTTTCCGTTTCTTCTGTGGTTGAGGTAGGATGGCAGTCTCTTTATCAGTCTGCCCATCGCCAGATGCATCATCCATTTCAACATCTTGCTCCCTGCAAAACGAAAAACATTAATGATTATCAATAAGTGTTTAACTTTTTTCTAGTAGAATTGCGGGATGTTTAAAAGATGCTCGATAAAAAATGGATGTTATATCCTCTAAGAAACGTACTCAACGCGTGACAATGTAGCTAACAATTTGTGATAGTAGTATAACGCTAACCTCAATGCTGTACGTTGATAGTCCTTCGGCTCACCATGCACATCTTTCTTCTCTGCCTCCAAATCCGTCCTGAAAAGAACAACATTATTAACAAACAGAATCCGTGACTAAAAAAGAATAACAATTGCAATTCAATTCAAACAAAACCATCATCTAAGCTACGATTTAAAGACTCACAGCCGATTCTTCGCCTTTCCCTTTCTTCTTCTCTTCTTCTTCTTCTTTTCCAGTTCCGGAGATAGTATTGAAGAGGGTGGAGTTGATCCTTTCTCTCCTTCTTCAATCTCCTTCATCCGCTCATTTCCATCGGGATGTTCAGGTGTCCTGCAAAAAGACAATCATAAAGTTTTATTCAGTAGTATTTAGCTATTACTTATTATCCTTTCCTTCCATATCTTCCATCTCAAGAAGTAGGAACTCTTGACTAGCAGTAAGTTGACTGGAAAATGAGATTTTCACAAAAACAATTATTCAAAAAATATGCACTTACAGTTCTCCATCCGCAAAATCCGACATTGATGTTGTTATAGAGATACCCTGTAAGTGATTCTCATCAATAACAACAAAATGCACATGTAAAAACGATATAAAAGTTGTAAAATCAAAGAAATAAGTCACAAAATTAAATATTTTAATATGCAAATTCTTGTGCGCTATAAAAAATTACCGTCATCAGGCAATTTCGATAATCCAACTAAGACCAACTTTTGAATTTCCTTATTCTTCCCGCGATTCTGCTTTTTCACAAATCTCGCAATTTCGTTTGTGAAAGCTTTTCTCTTACACCAGAACATTGTGGGGAGCTAACGCTAAGACTACCTTAACTTAAGGAACATTGCTAAGTGTGAATGGTAACTAAATCGATAGAATCTTTAAGTAGATCAATATAGATCTAACTATTGTAGCATCGACCTCTCCTCATGTATTTAGTAATTCTGTAAAAGATGAAATCCAGTAATTGCAACTATATCGTCGCAACTTCTTGTCATAATATGTATTTTGATTGTTCTCTTTTCTCACTTCTTTTCTCTCTTCTCCAAGATGCGATAAATATATTATTATAAACTACAATATAGTATCACGGGAGCTAACGCTAAGACTTCCTTAACTTAAGGAACATTGCTAACATGGGAATGGTGTGAACTCACATATCCCGATTTTCACGAAAATTGCAGGGTTTACTAAATCGACTGTGCTGATTTCAAGTCTGCTTTAAAAACCTGCGAAATGTTTTTCTGAAGCGAGTTATAGCCCGTAAAAGAGCGATTTTTTTACTTTTCAAGCCATTTTCAGCTGATTTTTCAGCTTTTTTCTCCACTCGATGTGAATTTTATCGCTCTTCTCTTCTCTTATATTCTCGCTCAAATCCTACTGCAGCATTTTAAGGTGGTATGATGTTTTGCTGGTATTCCGGAAGGGGCTGGTTCGATTCCCCGGTAGTGAACTTCTTTTTCTGATTCATGGGTGATAAAATTTTTTAAATGACAAAAGATTCCTCCGGAATACCAACCAAACATCGTAAGACTTGACCACGATGCAGCTTGGAGTGGAAAAAGATGATTATGATTATATTGTTCAGGGAAATCAGCTGAACAATCATTTGAAACATTAAAAAAATCACTTTTCGTCGGACTATAACTCGCTCCAGAAAAACATTTTGCAGGTTTTAAAAGCAGACTTGAAATCAGCACAGTCGATTTAGCAAACCCTGCAATTTTCGTGAAAATCGGGATATGTGAGTTCACACCATTCCCATGTAAGTGTGAATGGTAACTAAATCGATAGAATTTAAGTAGATCAATATAGATCTAACTATTGTAGCATCGACCTCTCCTCATGTATTTAGTAATTCTGTAAAAGATGAAATCCAGTAATTGCAACTATATCGTCGCAACTTCTTGTCATAATATGTATTTTGATTGTTCTCTTTACAATATAGTATCACGGGAACTAACGCTAAGACTACCTTAACTAAAGAAACATTGCTAAGTATGAATGGTAACTGAATCAATATAATCTTTATGTAGATTAATATAGTGTCAAGGAAGCTAACGCTAATGCACCGTTACATCTGCTTTACGTGCCTACGCCGTAACACCCCCCCCCCCCCGCCGCGTGTCCAACGCGGCGGAGAGGGGTTACGGCGTAAGTACGTAAGGCAAATGTAACGGTGCATAAGTCAATCGATAGAATGAATAAGTAGATCAATATAGTATCACGGGAACTAACGCTAAGATTACCTTAAATAGGAACTTTTGCTACGTGTGAATGGTAACTGAATCGATAGAATGAATAAGTAAGTAGACCAATATAGTATCAGGGGTTTATATTTCCATTATTAGTAGTTTCTCCGTTCATGATTTAAGTTTCAAGTCAATTGGATCATTTTGAGCTTAAATATGAAGTAAAAAGTGGATCGTTACCGCGCGAGGGCGCGGCATGAGCGTAACCTACATATCGAAAGCTGTTGACGTTCCACGACAGGTCTACCGGACGCTGGCGAGGTACAGGGAAACTGGACCGTCCCGGGAGAGGAATAAAGCCCAAGGTGGTCACACCAAAGGTCGTCGTGGCTGTGAAAAACAGAATCGGACGAAATCCGCACCGCTCGACAAAGAAGCTGGCTCTGGACTTCAATATGGGCCCCGGATCCATGGGGAAACTGGGAATGGGGAAGCGACGGAGAAACTGAATATGACCCCGTAACGTGTGAGAAAAGCGGCCATCCTCAGTGGGAAGAACCTCAAGAAGTGTCGCGTCGTCCTCACTCGCACGCACCCCCTGGCCGCACCTCGCAATCATGTTCTCCGAAGAGAAGATGTTCACCGTGCAAGCCGACGACAACCCCCATAGTCACCAAGTGCTTACTGCGGACCCCAAGGTAGCTAACTGCAATGGTCAGATTGCCCATGCCACCTCCCAAACCTTGTAAACTAATGGTTTTGATAGCGATGCGCGCCTCCGTAAGACACACCTGGTTTTTGTGACTCCGGGCGCCATGATCAAAAACGAGTGCTACTTAGAGAAGATAGTCAAGGACGCCCAGCTCCCCTGCGGCCGTTCCCACTTAGGAAATTCATCGTAGACCTTATCGTATCGTATCATATCTTATCTTATCGTAGCACGATGGAGCACCAGTTTATATGGCAAATTTCGTCAAGGTGTGGTGAAAGGAGCAGTTTCTCGACTTAATTCGAGGAGCTTAGTGGCTGCCTCCTAGCCCGATCTCAGTCCCCTGGTCTGCTCAGTCTGGGGCACCTTGGAGGGAAGGTCCTGCGCTATTCCCCACCCAAATATGGAGTCGCTGAAGTAAGCATTGGAGAAGGAGTGGTCGAAGATGGACACCACCTACCTGCGTGTTGTGATAGGCGATGTGAACGCTAAGACTACCATAACTAAATCAACTTTGCTACGTGTGAATGGTAACTGAATCGATAGAATCTTTAAGTAGATCAATATAGTATCACGGGAACAAACGCTAAGATTGCATTAACTAAATGAATAGTAACTGTATCGATAGAATATTTAAGTAGATGACTTGAATCCCCTGAACCTCAGTGCCGGGAGTTCTGGAGAGCAAGATCTCTACTACCAAGTACTGGACTCTGGCAAGCCTGAAGTCGGCTCCCCTCCGAGCATGGAACAAACTCAACGACAACTACCTCCGTAAAACGCCTTCGAGAAGTTCCTACGGGCTTGTATTAACGCGAAAAGGGGGCATATCGAAATCCATTGACATACTTTTGTTACTAATGAATTGAATAAATAATGGTATGAAACTGGTTGCTCAACTCGCGTTCTAAGGGGAGATACAGATAACAGTTCGAGTCCAAGTAATTATCACGCACCCCGTATGGTAGAACTAACGCTAAGATTTCGACAGTCACGCACGTTGACGCGTACGTAGATAAGATGAACTATCAGAATCATGAATTGTAAAACGTTAAATGAAACACGACAGCACAATTCATAATTGGATGAAATTTTTAGGAAAAGATTTCGAAAGTGACACACGCTGACGCATACACAACGCACACGTGCAACGCGTGGTGCAGTGAGTGGTTGGTTAGGCCAAATTAATTAACTCGCTTTCGTTTTTGCTAATTTGGAAGCCTTAACGATATAAGCGTGGTCGGAGGTTGTTTGCATCGTGTTTTCCGTATGCCATTTGGTAAACCTATGCAGAAAAACACAAACATAAAGCTATAATCTCGGAAAAAAGGACTTTTGACCGTATGTAACTTCAATCGATATTTAAATGAGTTGTAGGCATTTTTTCAAAAGTTGTCCGATAGTTTACCTAATTCGCCTATGCTGAAGCTAATGCCGAAAACCGCATGGCTCTATCTTCAGAGGTAGCTGAGGACTGAGCTGCCCCAAAAAAGGCTTATGAACTTCTATCTATATGGGAAATTGCTAAGATTATGCTAAGAATACCTTAACTAAATGAATAGTAACTGTATCGATAGAATTGTATAAGTAGATCAATATAGTGTCACGAGAACTAACGCTAACACTACCTTAACTAAACGAACTTTGCTAAGTGTGAGTGGTAACTGAATTGATAGAATCTTTAAGTAGATAAATATACTCAGGTGTTTGAATCCTTGCATGATCCAAGTAAAATTCGTGCAATTAATGGCATGATCATGCATGGATTATCCGAGATCATGCATGGATTCTGTCATTCCATGCATGATCACGGAAAATTCGTGCATGAACACGGAAGATCCATGCATGATCACGAACCACGGATATTCCATGCATGATCATGCATGGAATGTCGAATCATGCATGATTATACTTCTATTCGTGATCATGCAAGTATTTAAACACCAGAGTAGTATCACGTATCAGTAGCACGGACGGGACACACAAGCCAAAAGGACGTACGCCCCTTTTGCCACATGCACATCAAAGTTCAAAAAAACTACGGTATTAAGCGGCATTGCTAAATGCAGAAACGCAAATCTAGAGGCGGAATTTTCAAAAATATTCGTAAATTAGCAAAAAATCGTACTGAATAAATGCACAAAAAAATTAATTTCGTAGTCGTGAGAGCTAGCCGAAAGCTGTTGTCTTCAAATTAGGCGGAACTATAGGTCTGCAAGATATTTGAATATGCAAAATGTTAATAATTGTCGTATTCACAGAGATTTCACGCATATAGCGAAATATAGGACTTTTCACTGCATTTAGCAAACTTCGTATTGCCAATACTCTTATTTCTTCTCTATTTTTTCCAATACAATTTAGATTGTTTCAGTGTTCAGCCTCATCAAAGATTTAAGCGAAATAAATTCATGAAACTACAAAATTTTGAAGAAACAAAAATAATTCCGGATCTGCGAATTAGGGGTTCCTAAAACGCGCGGTGGCGTGCATATAGTGTGCGGCAATTTGCTGACCCGCCTTTGTCCCGTCCGTGGTAGTAGTATCAGAGTAGTATCACTGGAACTAAAGCTAAGATTTCGAAAGTCACGCACGCTGACGCATACATAGATAAGATGAACTATCAGAATTAATGAATCGTAAAACGTTAAATGAAACGCGAAAGCACAATTCATAAAGCTACGAAATGTTTAGTGAAAGATTTCGAAAGCGACGCTGACCCATACGCAACGCGTGGTGCAGTGAGTGGTTCGTTAGGTCATGAGTGGTTCGTTAGGTCAAATGAATGAACACGTTTTCGCTTTTGCCTAATTTGCACGCCTTAACGATGTAAGCGTGGTCGGAGGTTGTTCGCCGTATGCGATTTGGTAAACGGACACAGAAAAACACAAGCATAAAGCTATAATCTCGGAAATAAGGGCATTTGACCGTTTAACACTTCAATCGATATTTAAATGAGTTTTAGGCATTTTTTCAAAAAGTTGTCCGATTGTTTTCTTAATTCGCCGATGCTGAATCTAATGGCGCAAACCGCATGGCTCTAACTTCAAAGGGACGGGAGAAAACGTGACGTGAAAAAAAAACGCTATTTAACTTCTATTGTGATCCGTATAGGACGGACGTCCAGAAATGCCGCGGCATTTTTGGACGTCCGTCCTATACGGAGCACCCGTAAAGGACGGACGTCCAGAAATGCCGCCGCGGATATTTAGCGTAGAATGAAATGATAACACGATGGGGATGAAAAATTGTGTTGTATGTATTATGAAATTTTCTCATTATGTTTAATATGGACTGACTATGTTTATTATTGTGTTGTTAGGCTTAGAGTCCGCAGTACTCTACTGATTCGTTTAAATATTCTATCGATTCAGTTACTATTCACACTCAGCAGAGTTCCTTAGTTAAGGCATGCTTAGGCTTAGAGTCCGCAGTACTCTACTGATTCATTTAAATATTCTATCGATTCAGTTACTATTCACACTCACAAGGGAACTCTCTCAACTTAATGTGGCCATATGACATGGGAATAATTTACCTGAATCAGTTTTCGATGCTGATTACGAATCCGTTATCAAACGTTGCCCAATCGAGCTGAGATTCGAGAAAATCGATCTTGAAATTCGACCATTTGATTCGAAAATTCATAACTTACCTACAATACATATCTACTAAATTACAACAGGAGGTGTTTGGATTATTGATGGATGAGCTTATGAACGCATTGGGATGGTTTATATGGGAAGTCTCACGAATTTCCGAATAAACTAGCGAATTTGAATATCGAATCAGCATCGAAAACTGATTCAGGTAAATTATTCCCATGTCATATGGCCACATTAAGTTGTGATAGTTCCCTTGTCAGCAGAGTTCCTTAGTTAAGGAAAGCTTAGGCTTAGTATCCACACTACTCTATTGATCCATTCAATTAGCCTATCAAAGAGTCTATGTACGCAAAAAGTGTTGCCTGTAACTGCATTTGTTTGTTTAAATAACAAAATAAGAAATAAGACTAATTCCGCAACTTGGCCATCCGTCGGATACGGACACGTGACAAATTTGCCAAAAATCGAAAAAAAACCTGACCGCATTTTGAAATCCGATAACCTAGCTATTCGGCCTATGAGAGTCCGCACTACTCTACTGATTCATTTACATTTTCTATCGATTCAGTTACTCTAAACAATCTGCAGAGTTCCTTAGTTAAGGTATGCTTAGGCTTAGAGTGCGCACTATATGGTTTGGCGACCGCAATTTGGCCGTCCGCCGGATACGGATACGTATAAAAAACCTGCCCGACAACGAGATAGTTCTGCATACATAAAAATATCAATTGTTTAGACAAGATAACTTTCGCTAATGCATCGTTACATTTGTCTTAGAACCGGAGACGCGGCGGAGGGGGCTTACGGCGTAGGCACGTAAGGCAAATGTAACGATGTATAAGAAAATCAAGAGGTCATTCAATTGACCTTAGCAGTTTCACACATACAGAGACATCGAAAAACAGTCTATATACGCGAAAAAAATGTTGTATGTAACTTATATGCTTGTTTAAAAAAACAAAGCAAGAAATAGGACCTATTCCACAAAATGGCTGTCATTCGGTTATGGACACGTTTCAATCTATCGAGTTTCTTTGGTTAAGGTTTTTTTAGTTTTTTAATGATCCGCACTGCTCCACTCCATCACTAAAAATAATTGCTGACTTATTCCAAATCGCGGGTTATATCATATTTTCGTGGCTTTTGCCAAATTCTCAATGTCCGCTCTCCATGCTATAGAAACGAAACTCTATAGATCCATTGACTTTATCGATCCATACTACCATCAATCAATCGAGTTCATTTGGTTATGGCTTTCACCATTAGCAGTATATTATAAAACCGTGTGCAGCGGGCCGCCGCAGCCGTCTAAACAATTAATATTTTTGTGTATGCAGTACTATCTCGTTGTCAGGCAGGTTTTTTTCATACGTATCCGTATCCGGCGGACGACCAAATTGCGGTCGCTAAAGGTAGAATGATTAATGGTGGTATATATCGACACGGCGGCTCAATGATAGTAACTAAGAAGCTCTTGCCTGAGAAAGAAAGTATCGCAAACTGAGTGATGATGAGCAGCGCAAAAGTTGATTACGGTATATCTGGGCGCTCGCTTCTGACTAGACCTATCATCGAGTTTTACGATTCACGAGACATGCCGAGATGGCTTAGTGGATAGAGCTTTTGTTTAGAGATCCGAACCTCGTAGGTTCGAATCCCGCCCAGTGCAAATCAACTTTGTCGATTTTTCGTAATGCAAGAGCCTTCAAGCCAAAGTTAAATGTAGGGATTTCTCTTCATTGAACCGCCGTGATCGATCAAATATATTCTCTGAGAAAGCGACTCCCGAAATAGTCACCGAAAAAAGCTAGATAGTCGCTAGATCGTGAAAAATACAGAAAAGCTACTTGATAAAAGCTAGATAGCCGCTAGGCTAGAAAAGCATCCAGGAAAAAGCTAGATAGCCGCTAGATAAACATATCCACTAGATTCTCTCCTCGAAAAGCGCTAGATCCAGCTCGCGCGCGTTGCGTACGCGCAGCGTGTCGTTGAATTAATTTTTTTAGGCCTAAAATTTACGGTTTTAATTCTTGTTTTCGTGACTTTTTTTGTTAATTTGTTCAACGACCTCATCGTACACTCTCGTATACTTCACCCCCTGCTAATCTCGCCCCTATTCCTTCACGGCAAGAAGTTATCACTGTTTTTATGTGCCAATTCTAATTATATTTGCGATCTCTTTCATTTTTAGCTCTTGTTTTTCATTTTTTGGTACTATTCAGCTATGTATGTGACGCATATCCTGAGGAAGATGTAGATGGAGATGAACATGCAAATGAAGAGGAATTAGAGATTGTTATCGATTATCCTTCTGAATAACTCCAAGAGCCAGGTATAAAATGATTTCACTTGTCGTATTACGCTGATTTATTTAAATTATTTTCTAAAACAATTGTTCTAGATGCCTATGAAGATTCGATGTTGCTATACTCCTCAGTAATATTATATAAATTTGATGTATCTTTGGAGAGCTTTTGGCCTGAAAATGAAGAGGAACTATCACTATCTCGCGGAGTTGTCTCCAGGTGAGCAAGCAATACAAACAAATCATTCATGCAGTCATTCCACCACGCACTACAGCGAGAACTTTGTATTTATTTAAGAGACAACGAAAACATTCTTTCCTTTATTACTTTTAATTATTCAATCCTTTGTTTTCAGATATGTCAAAGGAATATGCTACAATGGTGGGGTTGCTCGTCAGACTATATGCCGATCGCGCCATAATGAAATTGATTAATATCTTACATGTTTTATTGACGTGAACGTTACTCCAACATCATGTTTATTGTTAAAATTTAATTGTTTCATATGTTTCCTAACTGTGCATTATTGATGTTAATTACAGATCTGAATAAACTATGTTTGTAATGTCTCTCGAGTTAGATTTACGTAAAAAAAAACGAGGGGAAAAGTCAGAAATCAGTTTGCGATAGCGAAATCACCTGAGATTACGGTAGTCCCGGAAAAAGCTAGATTTTCTCCCACATAGCCGCACGCTAGATTTTCTCCCCTAAACACTCCCACATATTCTCCGTCTAGGCACTATATAGCTTTTTTCTGTGACTTTTCATGGAGTCAGTGTCTCAGAGTTGCTAATAAGCCGCGGTCTTTTTGGACGTCCGTCCTATACTGGTGATCTGTATAGGACGGACGTCCAGAAAAGCCGCGGCTTTTCTGGACGTCCGTCCTATACGGTTAAGTAACTTCTATTGTCGTGGTTTTAGAATGGATTAAAAACAGTTGGATATAATGTTTTTTTTTTCGAATGAAGGCTATAAAATGATGATAGAATAATGAAAATGAAGTTGAGGAAGTTTGTAAAAATCAGCAAAAGAATAATGACAGAAAAGGGGGTTGAACAAGGTGTGACAGGGCTGCCAGTCTGTTGCGCTACCGGTTGAGCCATCGAGGTAGTTGGACACGCTACTTTGCATCTCGTAGGGTATTTTGGCGGTGCGCCGCTATCGATCGAAATTATCGATTAGTATGAAGCTTTTGAAAACAGTTAACTGAATCGATACACTAATTAGATAGATCGATAGAGTAGCACGGATCCTAAGCCTAAACAAACCTTAACTAAAGGAACTCTGCTGATTTTGGATAGTAACTGAACCGATAGATTAATTAAATGTATTAATAAAGTAGTTCGGTGCAAGAAATAAGAAGACAATGTGTTTAAAATTATTACTAAGTCAGTTTGCAATTGCCCGCAATTTGGCCATCCGTCGGATAACTATCCGACGGACGGCCAAGTTGCGGCCGCAAGTTGGCCATCCGTCCGTTACGGACACCTATTGAATTGGCTTTCTTTGGAATGAAGCGAGCACACGCGACGCGTGTGCGACGCGTCGCGTGTAAAATGTTTAAGTGCAAAATTAAGGCGTAAATCGATGAAATTGCGATCGGAGGTTGTTCGCATCGTGTTCCCCGTATGCTAATTGGTAAACGTACGCAGAAAAACACAAGCATAAAGCTATAATCTCGGAATAAAGCATGTTTAACGTTTTTAACTTCAATCGATAATTAAATGAGTTTTAGGCATTTTTTCAAAAAGTTGTCCGAAAGTTTTCTTAATTCGCCGATGCTGAATCTAATGGCGCAAACCGCAAGTCGCTAGCTTCAACGGTGTTCGTGAAAACGTGACGCAAAAAAAACGCACTTAATCTTCTATACATATGGGATTCCAAATGAATGAAAAAGACATATTCATTTCATTTTCACTACATTTATGCAAGAAGTGCGGCCGAAAATAAAATAATAATATTGTTATTAAAATTCCATTAATTTATTTGTATGATAAAATATTGATTTACCTTAAATGGATCGGACAAATGAACTTAGTGTAAGTCTCTTTCAAAGTAAATAATATCAGGCATATAAATGATCTTCTAGGATGAATTACCAAAGAAGATTCAATCAAGGTATTGTACATGAATGTAATCAATAAACCAATCAATAATGTTTTAGATCTAGAGCGAAAAAGAAAAGAGACAGTACAGAAAAGGTTGCAGTTATTTCTTAAGTCTTTAATTAATCAATAATATATTTAGATCGCCAATATTCGTGGTGGTCGATTCACTCTCAGTCTGATTGGAGTCTCATTACGACGGGAACGAAAGGTATACTGTATATTGAGAATATTTATTGATTGAGCTGTTATCTTTAGTACATCGAGCAGCTACGAGACATTAAGTTAAAAGTGAAACGAAGCGATAGGAATAAATATCCACAGGTAAGATCAAAGATCAAATAGGATCAAAGATCAAAAGATCAAAGTTGAAGGTACCAGATTCGTACTTCTTTCGATTATCGATAGCTAAAGAACGTTATCATACTTTGTTCAGGTTAAATCATTTTGAAGTTATTCCAATTAAATATAAAGTATTTAGAGTATCACTAGGCGATGTATGTCAGATTCTTTCCGCTTCAGAAATGAACAAAGGAGATAATGTTCATGTATTCTCATATTGGCAGCCCAATTATGATGTAATCTGACCCATTGAACTCTTTCTGACATATGCTACAAGTTATGATACTGTATTTCATTTAAGACAACTCGACTGGAGATTTTTCATCGTATCAATCATTATACTCAACAACATACAAAGAAAGAATCACTAATGATGGCTCTATGGGATTTGAATGCGTATGAATGATTATTGATTGATTATCTAATATCGATTGATCACCTACAGTATCTCGATGGTTCTACATCATACAGAAGACTTGAAGCTTTCAGAGATCTTCAAAACAGGAAAGAGGTGAGAGTTGATCTATAAAGATCAAAGATCAAAGATTCAAATATCTCAGACGGTCATATAGTAAGAGTGGAATAATTCATCCTCGTGCTTATCTCGGATCGTTACAAACAGAAAATGTATTCAATTATCAATTGAATAATCAAATCCTTTTATATTGTTCAGCGTCGTAATATTGTATTGATTCCTTTCGAATTGCATGAAGCACAACAATCAATTATCGATTGGAGAAATGAGGTATCAATCAAACTACAATCTGCAAAGTTTAGTATTTTTTTAGAAAGCTCGAGAGATTGAATTCGAAATGAGTAGGAATAGCAAGGATGTAGAGATCAAACTAAAGGTATTTACATAATCATTGACAATACCGCAATATCGATTATTTTTATAGGTATTCGCTGATGAGAACAAAGAATGGATCGATGAAGCATATTCTAATAAACGCAAATTAGGTGATCGATTGAATATTCCTGAACATGAATATCAATTAGAGTGAGTATACTGTAGTCTACCGTAATCCTTAATTAACATACAGTACCTTTAAGGTCACATCTTTCCAATCAAACTCCATTGTCTCTCGATCTTCTATACAATAACTTTTCTCCTATTCCACCATGGGTTGGTTACGGTGCATATATTGTTAGGGCACTCAAGAAGAATTCAATTCGATGGGATGGTAGATTACCGAGTACGGTAAGTCTGTGATCGATTGATAAATACCGTAATCGAGTTCCATTTAGATCACACCATCAGGAGATACACGACCAATTCGAATCTCTCCTTCTTCCATGCAATCTCGACCTCATACATCTCACATATCTTATCGTAATATCCCTGATATCGATTTATTGTCTAATCTACCGTACTCTAGCAATCATCGATGGTTCAATGCCCACTCTTCATCTTTCTCCTCCATCTTCCAAACCAGGATCAATCGATTCGAATGGTCCTGACACGTGTACCGTATCCACTGCGACTACGGTAGCTTTTGAATTTGCGAATTGGCGAGAATGTCTCATGTATTTAGACTCCTGGCTCCTTTATGCACGATTGGAGATATACAGCGACTCATACAGATTATGATCATCGATTGAGTGCTGGCCCACCTAAAGGAGTACGGTAGAATACTATAGATTACGGTATTGATTATTGATTGATTATAGTGTGAAACATCAGTCAATCTAGAATGGAGAATGAGAGTAAATGCAGAGAAGATAAGAAGAATGAATGCATTACTGTATATTGATTGTTATCATTAATCTTTGAACTTTGTTTTTGTTTCCAGAGACGATGGTTTGATAGCAAAGGATGATTTTCGCTTCTCTACTTCTTCTTTTGGAATAAATTATCGATCGATGCATCGTAGAGATCAAGAGGTTTCTTTGATCTTCCGACTATATTCAATTATTTCATTTCTGTATTATCCATTCAATACCATTTCAACCATGAAGATATTGATGAAATATGAAACAATCATTTTCAGTATCGAAAAACTCTTCCAAATCACTTTTCTCGTATTATTCACTCTTTTGATTCTGTAAATGAGACAAAGAAAGAAATTGCGATCAAGAAGAAATTAGGGTAGATATTAAATATTTTTACTAAACACATGATTAATCTTTGATTTTTACAGACAACTCGAATTAATTCCCGAAAACAAGAAAACAGAATTTGATCGTACTGAAGCGAAGGTTTTCACTAAAATTGATTATTTAAAAAAATGAATTGGTGTTACAGGTGTTACATTATGCAATCAATGAAATAGAAAGAAGAAGAGAAGCAACGAAGTATTATACAATAGTTGAAGAACGATCTACTATTAGTGAAACGGGTTTAATGATCAAAGGAGTGAGATATCTGAGATCAAAGATCAAAGATCAAAGATTCAAAGATCAATAATTATATCAGATGGTCCATCATAATTCACTGTCTACGAACTTCTCCAAACTGCCTCAGCAAAGTCTTATTAATCGGTGGGCCATTCAAAAACTAAATTAAAAAATCAAAATAATTTTTTTAGAATATCGATTACTCCATCGATTCGAACTCTGGCTGAAGCGGGACGGATACCACAGAAAAAGATGGAGGAATTAGCACAAATTGTGGAATATAAAAACTTTGATATTTCAATATTTTTAAACTAAATTTATATTTAAATGAATTAATAAATCATAAGAAAATCGATTTTCCGATCAATAAATCAATTTAGATTGATGTTCGTCGTAATCTTTTGTGTACATTATCATCACCATTGATGCCATCGATTGGATGGATTAGAAAGAAAACATGGAGAGATATTATCAATGAAGGGGTAAGGAGAAAGATCAAAGATCAAAGATCAACTATCTATTTCAGTCGATTCTCGACCATAATATCTACTTTCTCGTTTGCATCGTTGTTCTCTTCCTTCTTATAAAAGTGTCATACTAATCAATCAATAAATGTACTATTCCATTTCATTTGCCAACCTGTATCAAATCTATTCCATGTCTATAGACACCATTTTTTCTGATAATTTGTCTTTGACATGCACATGAGTTCGTTACAATTTTAATTGTTACTTCTATATTCAGTATTCATAGAATACTTTAGCTTTGTAATATCTAGCAATAAAGGATCTTTCATCATATCGTCTTTCTTGGATAATAATGAGTGTTCAGACGTAGTCGTGACAACGAAGAAAATGAGAGAAGAGAAGGAAAATGAGATTATATGTACATATTTATCATTATCAAATTGTATTATTTTCATTTTATTTCTTCATTTTTGTATGTCAATCAGCCTAACACTTCAAAGACCTTTTTGGATAATACTTTGTGTGTTTGACTCGTTCTTTCATCCTTAACTATTACCATAAGATTCCTAATGGATATAGACAAAAGATCTAAATGATTCTATAATTCTTTGTGTTCATTCATCCATTTATTCATTTCCTCTCAATGCTTTTACTTTCATTCTTTATTCCTTCAATATTTACAATGATTATTAATCGATATCAATCAATAATTGATTAGGCGAGAAAGTGGAATGACATCTTTTGTTCGATATCTGTCTTCTCCATTGCCTGAAAATTATTAATTTCTATATTTTATTGATATTTTATTGTAAAAAAATAAGAATATTTACATGACAAAATTCATGGAAAGTGATATATCCATCATTGTCCTTATCAGCTTCTCTCATTGTTCTATCAGCAATTGAATTTACTTGTTCTTCACTTACATTTGATCCAATCATCATCTTAATTATATTGATTTTATTGATCGAACAGTACTCTTAATCACAAATAATCATAAAGAGTAATCGATATGAAGATATTATCGATTATGGTCTTTAACTGAAGTGGTCGGTTCTCGTTTTCTCTCTGTATTTCTTGTTTGTTTCTTTTAATTTATATGAAGAAACTACGTTTACAAGTAACAAACCTGTAGAATATTCTTGAATTCATCTTTGGTAATAGTCTCTGATTTATTTAGGTCATACATTGTGAAGGCAACTGAATATTCAATATCAATATTAATATCAATATTATCGATTATCAATCGTTCTTCGATAGATTCTAACATATTTGATGCAAGTATAGCATAGATCAATCCAGATCCCTATCTACTACATCCTTCTATTTCTCTACAATTCTGAACAATCTACGATATATTTCACACGATTCGTGTCTCATTGAACAGATCATTGATGCCTTCTCTCTTCTCATTTTATTTGTTTAATGGTTGTTAAATAATGTATGATCTACATTTTTCTTTACAGTATCCAAACGATTCTTTCTTAATTTCTCACGTTTTCCAATATCACCGAAGGGGAAAGAGGAAAAATTGAGATCGTCTAATGAAAAATTGGAAAATAGACTTTTTTCTGATAATTCATATTTTTTAAATAAATTAATTAATCAACTTACATCTCAATTTAGCCTCCCGTGTATTCCATAGATGGGGTTTGTTCTTATTGATTGGACGGAAATGCGAAAGAACCTAAAATTAATTATTTTAAATAATTCCAATAATTCTAAGTAATTTCACCTTGACGAAATCATAGAAGTAAACCTTCTCACGCTCTCCAACCCTGAAAAGACAAAAATTGGAAAAAAATTTAAAAATCGATTGTCTTTTTCTTTATCGAAATCTTTTACGATCAAGGAAATTTCGTTCTTCAGAATAGAGGAGACACGGAGATTTCACAGTCATAAAAGATCGGGGGAGAGATACTTATTTCAGCAATTAATCCCTCGAGGGATCGATCCTAAACACACGACTACCAAAACCGTTTCTCCCGAAGGAAGAGCTCAAATGAGATCGTGAATACTGTATCTCATCCTATTTATATCCAGCGCTTAATGATTTCCTCTACGTCTCTACCTATTTTTTTTTGATCTACTCAAACACTCGATCTATTGATCTGGCGCTATTTTTGAGTACGATTTCTATTTCGCGTCATTCCGTTGTGTAGTTCTCCAGATAGTAAGTCTATGAAGTTACACACAAGCAATTCATCATTTTACTAACGGCTATTTCCTGGATATTATGCAGATTCTCTTATGATTGAACGAACATTTCCGATATGATTGAAATATTAGGTTGTCGGGAAAGTCTTGACACATATGTTTGTCTTTCTACTGTGTGTCGCAGTTGCACTTTGGGTTTCTCTCGTTACTAGTGTATACCAAGCAGTAACGGGCCTTTGCAGTAAACAACTCCACATTCCATTCACATCGGTCAGGCTCTAGTTGTGCAACGATGTATGACATTAGTGCTTTTCACAACCGTCATGTTCCAGTTTACCTCTTCCTATTCGACACCACGACGAAGGATTCGGATACCCTCCTGAAGATTTTTTATGACAGACATGCCCACACTACAACACCATCGAGATTTGGTTCCTGCGCTTCAAATGAAAGGACATTTCCTTCCTTAAACGGCAGACCCCGTGAGTTGGATTTTGACACGTCGAAGAAACTTGTGGAATCGGATCCATTTCAAAGTGTCTGTAAATTGGTCCTCACACTTGGAGTCCACCATAGCACAGTCGAGGAATACCGGAAATCCATTGGAATGGGAAAATTTCTCGGTCGATTCATACCCTATGATCACACCAAAACCAACCTTGATCGTCGAATCGATGTTTCCATTACCCACCCCACTCTCCACTCTGGGGATCGATGGCTGGACCGGCTCATAATGGTGGATGAAAAGTGGGTCTACTACGATAACAACCACAGGTGAGCCGAGAGGGTTGAAGAACGAGAGACACCACAGGATGCCCCCAAACCTAACCTGCGCCCCCAAAAACCCATGCTGTCAGTGTGGTGGGGAATGGATGGTGTGATCAGCAGGCAGCTGCTCCCCGAGGGCATGACAATTACCAGGTCCAAGTGCGTCACACAACTACGGAATATGATGAAGGCAGTCGATCTTTCAAGCCAGAAGAACAAAAAAGTATATTATCACCACTATTATCCCCGTCACCATGTCTTCAATAAAGTCAGGCAAGAACTGGCCGTATATGGATGGATGGTTCTCCATCACCCCCCGTATTCTCCTGACTTGACCCTGTCGGATTACTACCTTTTCGCAAGCCTGACCCGTGCCCTTCGAGATAGGACCTTCAAGTCCCGTGGAAGTTTCGAGTCTGCACTCAAGCAATACTTTACTTCGCGCCCAGCTGGGTTCTACAAAGAGAGAGACCACACATTGACCGAACGTTGGCACTACATTTTCTGATCATGATGGAGCATATAACCCATAACGTACTTCTGTTTGCTTCGAGAAATAAACGATCGAAAAAGTTCTTTCCCGACAACCTAATATGATATAAGCTTTCATATTCTTTATTCATTTCCGGATCTCTTCTTTCCAATTGTGAATTTCAATGAAGAAGATAGCATACGTGTGATATGTATCTTTGAATTCCTCATCTCTCTACTTCTAGGATCTCTCCCTCTCCTTCTTCCTCTCCCTCTCTATCCATCATCCACCTTCATCCGTATCATTCACGATCTCTGACACGTTTCCACCATATAATAAATTCTTTTCACTAAAACGCGTGTTTAAGCAAATTGCGAGTGCACATAAAATAAGTTTAAAAATACCATAAAGAATACAAGTGGAGGCATAATATCATACTACCGTATCTCTGATGGCATCTTTTCTTGATACAATGATTGTTACAAGTTAGTATTTGCAGTCAAAATGGAATAATGTTAATGGTCTAAAAATAATACGCATTGAAAATTAACCCTAATATTAACAATTTTAAGTATACGGTAACTGAAATCTGATTGATAACTGTAATTATAGAAACTACCATGACCATACTGTTGTTAAGCGTCAAATTAAAACTTTGTTTTGTGAAAAGAGAGATCTGGTATGCAGATCTCTGAATAATCTTAGAAATAGTTCTATTATTTATCCCACAGTTAAATCTTTCCGAAAAAAATCCATGCTCGATAAGTAATTAATTGTTAATTTTTTACTACCTAAGTTTCGGAACCGTGTTTTATGTAATTCATCCCGACATCAATTGCTCACCATATCTAAGTTATCCTTGTAACGCATAAATTTATTATTATTTCTTTATTATTATTATTCTGATTTTTTCTCAGGTACTGTATACTATATCTTTCGCATATATTTTGACTTTTCCATACGAAATCTGTGTCAATAAAATTATTAGAGTCATTTAAAGTATTTGTTTTATCTAAATTATTATTTTTAAAATTTTAATATTTTTTCAGTGAAGTTATCACTAGTGATTGTGTGGATAGGGTGATGACATTTCGAGATTGGATCATTTCGTTATGAGAGTATTCTGAACAATCTATTATACAACAGCTGTCGTGTAAGACGGAGTCATCTTATCCCTATTCACTCTATCGATATGTCTATCGACTTAACTTTACTTAATTAGTTAAGTATCTATTGATAAGTCAAATTTCTTAGCCATACTTATTCCTAATTCACTTCATGTATTATTTAATACCATCATCATGTTTTCTCTTTCTCCAATATCTACAATTTTCATATTTGTGATCCATTCTTATTGACTAACAAGGGAACTATCCCAACGTAATGTGGCCATATGACATGGGAATAATTTACCTGAACCAGTTTTCGATGCTGATTACGAATCCGTTTTCAAACGTTGCCCAATCGAGCTGAGATTCGAGAAAATCGATATTCAAATTCGCTAGTTTATTCGAAAATTCGTGAGACTTCCCATATAAACCATCCCAATGCGTCCATAAACTCATCCATCAATAATCCAAACACCTCCTGCTGTAATTTAGTGGATATTGTAGGTATGTTGTGAATTTTCGAATCAAATAGTCGAATTTCAAGATCGATTTTCTCGAATCTCAGCTCGATTGGGCAACGTTTGATAACGGATTCGTAATCAGCATCGAAAACTGATTCAGGTAAATTATTCCCATGTCATATGGCCACATTAAGTTGAGAGAGTTCCCTTGTAAGTCATTATTGTTAAGTGTTAACTGATTCAAAAGTGAAAATATAATCTAGTCATCATCATCATCCTCTTCTTCATTTCTTCATAATATTCGTGTGAATTCTCTTTTCTTTTCTCTTTCTTAAGAAGAAGAAGAAGAGATTTACTATGGAAGAATAAGCACGGTTTCAACGCTTTTTTCAAGTCGTCCTCCATCTCACTCCCCTCTCCTTCTCTTCCTCTCTCCCTCTGCCTTTGTCCAAACATAGATTGTCATTACCCATCTTGTCCCAGTAATTAACTATGAAGTGATATGGAATGAAAGGGGAAGGAGTGAAATGATTGAAAAGATGAATATGAAGATCTTTGACTTCATTCAATCAATCATCTACTAATCAATATCGTTTTTATACCCCATAATATTGTTTTATATACATATAAAATATATAAATCAGTATGAAATATACAAGAAATGGCCGTTCTTTGGTTAATCTATAAAATAAAATGGACTATAAGTTAATCCCGAGTAATCATGAATAAATGGAAGTAGCGTGAGTTGTTCAGAAGAACGAGAAGAAGAAGTAGGAGAGGGAAGGAGAGGGAGAGGGAGAAGAGGAGTGAGAGAGGGAGAGGGAGAGGGAGAAGAGGAGTGAGAGAGGGAGAGGGAGAGGGAGAAGAGGAGTGAGAGAGAGAGGGAGAGAGAATTATCCCTTTGGGGCTCATTCCATGACTCTTTTACCCTATTGAATCTCCTCTTGTTCCACCCCCTCCCTCTCCCTCTTAACATCTCTCCCTCTCCTTCTCCTTCTCCCTCTCCCTCTCCTTCTCCCTCCCCCTCATCCTCTCCCTCTCCCTCTCCCTCTCCCTCTCCCTCTCCTTCTCCATCTCCTTCTCCCTCTCCCTCTCCCCTCCCTCTCATCTTCATAGGCCCTTCTCTTCTGTTTTCGCAGTGAAAACTTTTGATGTACATATGTACATGATATCATCTTTTTCAAACTTCTCTCCTTTTTGCATATTCTTGTTATACTTTGATCATTCCTTTCACTAACTTCAACTTATACCACATATCTCTCTATACGTGAATGAACAAATGACTAGATCATCTTCACTATTCACAATATTCAAATTCTCTTTTCTCATTTGAAGTCTTCTGAGAACTACAATGTCAGACTTGTACCATTACATCTACACACACAACTTCTACATCTATCTTCTCCCTCTCCTTCTCTCCCTCTCTCCTTCTCCCTCTCCCTCTCTCTTTAGTATATCTCTAACTGCACTTCCAATTGACTTCTTCTTCTACTTACCAATTGTGACTATTCGGTCTTCCCTCCCTCTCTCCCTCTCTCCCCCTCTCTCCCTCTCCCTCTCTCTTTCCCTGTCCCCTCCCCTCATCTACAGTCAACAATTGCATTTTCATTAGAATCCTTCATCATTCTCTTCAGTCATAAATAATCTTCAGAATGGTAGACGATACAACTTTTCCTCTTCTATCGATTAATTATCTTTCCATATAGTTCTATTCATTAGTCTATATTATACAAATGATTAGAGATCATTTGAAGATGGAGTTTCATGTGAAATATGTCATTCGTAATCATTCATACTATTACTAAAATAACAAAAGACAATTCTCATATTTAGTATCGTATTTCTATCTAATTCTATGTTTATGACAGATATACAATGAATATATCCTTATTCTTCTCATTCGCGACAATATCACTTCATTTTACACTTCAATCTCTCCCTCTCCCTCCATACCCCTCTCTCTCCCTCTCCCTCTTCTCTCTCCCTATCCCTCTCCCTCTCCCTCTCCCTCTCCCTCTCCCTCTCCCTCTCCCTCTCCCTCTCCCTCTCCCTCTCCCTCTCCCTCTCCCTCTCCCTCTCCCTCTCCCTCTCCCTCTCTCCCTCTCCCTCCTCCCCATCACTTACATCATCTCCTCCCTCACATTTACTCTTCTCGTTCATCCTCTCAATCTCTTCTCTAAAACTACGACATTCATCTAACTTGTTATCCATTTCATTCATCCTGTCTTATCTCTCTCTCTCTTCTTCCTCTCCCTCTCTTTCCATCCCTCTCCTTCTCTCTCCTCCCTCTGTCACTTCTCCCTCCCCCCTTGATATTCTCACGCTTTCATTCTTCTCTATGAGAGACTATCAATAAATTTACATAGCAATCAATATCTCAAATACTAATCCATCATTCAATTCATTATTTCTCTATTACAATATCTCTAATACAATTCATTCATTCTCTCTTTATTATCTTATGAATTATTCATATTCATTCTAATCCTTTTATCTTTCCAATCTCTCATCTAAAGGAAACAATTCTAGTTATAAGCTTGTTTTGCCGGGACAGAAAACCTGGGAATATAAATAATCTAGTTATCACCAGTTCTCAAAGATTAAAATCACTTAATAATATCGATTTTCTTTGATGAGTTGGGAAGAAGATTGAAAGATCTCTTCATAAACGCTATATCTGTCACTATGAGAGATCATTTGTATTAGTTATATTCAATATGTTTATACGTAATGAATAATATATAAAGTCCATTCTATTCATTCATTTTTCTCTTCTTTAAAGGACTACACTATATATCACTTATGACTTTTCACTTATGACTCATCTTAAATTCAGATCAAAAGCACAAATATCCTTTGGAAATATGTAAATGAAGCAATCAATTTCGATATTTGTGGGCCGAATTATTTAGATGAAAGTTCCTAAAATGTTTTTCACATATTTGACAGAGACTATTCGAGAAACAATGTAAATAAAAATAAAAATTTGAAAAGAAATATGCAAGATATATGTACATAGAATAAAGGGCGGTACTAAAAAATTCAAAAACTACACGATAACACATTCATTCTCGGCCTGTGTAATTTGTCTTTTATTACTTTTTGCAACAATGAAATTTTTGTTCAGGGACGAGTATTCATAAAAACATTATATTAGTGAAATTTACGAAAAAGATTTTAAGATTGATACGCAGCGGAAAAAAATTATGCGCACAAATACGGGACGTAGAGGTTAAAAAACTCGACCGGGATATACTGTATTATTTTTATAATTAATATAAATATAACTAACTCAGCATCAGCAAAGAAAGCATCGATGATTCTAACTCCTAATGGATTCAATCGAAGTTCTTCAATGTTCAAGAAATCATCTTTAGTCAAGAAATACTGTAATCAATCAATAATCAGAGATTATAAATGAATAAATCAATAAATAACCTGTCCACTATCCTTCTCTCTATGTGTAGCTAGTTCAAGGAATCTCTTATAAAGAGTGAGAACTGATTTCTTCGAGACTAAAATGAAATAGATTAGAAGAGAGATAGAAGGGATTATAGTTATACTGAAAGACCACCACTCCTTTCACACTTTTCTATCTCAGTCCTTGAGTTTCACGCATTTTTTTGTTTTTTTTTGTTTTTTTAAAATATAATCCAATATGCTTTCTTCGTGCAGTTTTCATACTATAAATATCATCTTCCTGAATAACTTATTATGCAGACTTCTTCTCTTCATATAACTAATATCTTATTCAAATGATCTCTTTCTCTTCTTTTCATGGATGAAATCATTTTGAAAATTAATTAAACCCGTCTACACTTTCATATCAATTTATTCAAAAGACAAACACGGGGAAAGATTACACCTACGCTTCTTATTTGGTTTGAATATCTTACGGAATATCTACCTCTTCCTCTCTCTCCCTCTCTTTTTCTCTCCCTCTCCCTCTTCCTCTCTTCCTCTCCTTTCTCTCCCTCTTCCTCTCTCCCTCTCCTTTCTCTCCCTCTCCCTCTCTCCCTCTCCTTTCTCTCCCTCTCCCTCTTCCTCTCTCCCTCTCCATTTCTCTCCCTCTCTCCCTCTTCCTCTCTCCCTCTCCTTTCTCTCCCTCTCTCCCTCTCTCCCTCTCCATTTTTCTCCCTCTCCCTCTTCCTCTCCATTTCTCTCCCTCTTCCTCACCTTCTGATTACTACTTCTTCGTCTTATCTCATCTCTCATCATTTCATTCATTTCCCATTCAACACCCTCTATTACTTTCTTCTTCTTCTCTTCAAATGAGAACATTTCCATCATCTTATCTCTTTTTTCATCTCTTTTCTCTTATTCCTCTTTCTTCTTCTTTCTTTTCCTTATTAAACAAAACCTTCATCGATTGTCATTCTCCTACATTCATTCAATATCATAATCACGACAATCATATTCATTTATTCAATGGTTTCATTTTGCTCTCTACTTTCTTATCTTTTCTATCACTGTTTAGTAATCCCCTTACTAATCCTCTTTTCCCACATAAACCCATTCGATTTCAGATCATACATCTGACCCATTCACACACCCATAATTACAGTATTCTGAGATTAACGAAATCAATCGATATCAAGACTCACGTCCACTCTCGATGCTGATACGATCGAGTTCGCCTGCAGGCAGCGAAGAAGTCGAGCTTCCCATCTGGAATTGAAGAGAGGATTATGGTAGGCAAGAGATATTATTGATTGATTACAATCGAGAAACCATAGTACATGCAATAGAAGTTCAACCGTTAAGTATTGATTTTTGATATTTGAACTGACAATGAATCTGACATTTTATTTATCATAAGTAAGAAATAATTTAAATATGCATTAATTGAATGAAATAAGGAATATGAAAATAAAGTAGTGCATTAATGGTGATATATACAATAGATCAGATTCGTTTATTTCTTATCTTTCCTATCCTATTCACTCCTATTTCTTATCACTCATTCATTTCTTCTGTTGTAAAATGACATCGTTTATGACCATCAATAGCCTAATCAAACATGGATTATCGATTGATCCTTAAATGTACTTATGATGATAAGTCCATAAGTAATCCCATTAAGGTATCGACTAAACGAGATTGTGTGCCTGCATGTCTAGAGAAGAGAGACTTTATGGAAGTAAGAGATTCATTCATTCATATACGAATACACTCTTAATCGTAGTCATATTCACTTGTATTTATGAATCTCTCAATGAAAAACATCAAAACCAAATGAATTTTTAGTTGTCACTGGTTCACTTATTTTTCTATGTGAATTTTCGGTGTGAATTCATGGTTTTCCCATAATGAGCTCAAGAAAAAGAGAAAACATGCATATTTATCTATCTGACGATATAGAATGTGTTAAAGGGATTCGGAAATGAAAAAAAGTTGATCTCATATAAAGAGCTTGAAATTCTCATTCGAAAATATAAATCATATATCATAAAAATTCTCTCGTAAGGAAAATGGCGCCGTTTTAAATCTACAGTCTGCTTCATTTTTGTCAGTGGGATCCTTTTCCTAATTGCCACACCAACTCTTTGAAGAAGCCTTGAATTTACATGTTTTGATGACGATTTTATCCGCAGTGGCCAATAATGAAGATTCAAACACTATGATGACCCTTTTTTTAGTTTTTCGATGGGGTTAGTACACTGTATTTCTGAAACCTCTCCTGTGGTGTGGAGCAAGCTACAGTAATCCAATTTCTTACCAGAGCGTTGTTTCAATCTTTCAAATACATATTTCTGATGAGTTTTTCGTGCTTATCAACATGAGATCAACATATCGTTACATACAAAAAAATACAAAAAAAATACTACAAGAAATTTTCATTCATTATTATTCAATAAAATATCTAATCGATAATCTAAAGTACTCTTCAATCAATGAATCAATCAATAATATGTTTCAGCATGATCCACCTCGTTCCTCCTCAGACTTCTACAAAGATTATGATCCAATGATTGGAATAGGGACAGCTGTTGTTCTTCTTCTCTTCTTCTTCATTATCACAATACGATCGTTGGTTACTGTACCTATACAATTCTGTCCAATCATCAACTGATTTTTTTATTCTGAAATATTGCAGATTCGTTCGTTGGGCAGTGCAAAAAGTGCAGTTTATCAATTTTGAGAAGAAAAGACGAAAAGAGGGCAAGCTGATGGGTGCGACCACTCCTGTTGTTAATGTATAGAAAAGGTGAGTTGATGTCATCTCAATTGTAGTCAGTTCAATATAATCAAAAATGAAACTCAATGGTCTTCCCTGTTTTTCTATTCCTATTATTATATTATTATAACTATTATTATTAACTATCGATATCTATGATATCAATCTGTTTGTAATGTAGATACAATAGTCAAGACGCAACACATTTATGACAAACCGGTGTATGTCAATCAATAATTAGGCAGTTAATAATGAAATATAATTTACAATTAGCATCTCGTCTTTCATTCATACGAATCAATCGTATAACATCTTCAATCTATATGACTAGTTCTAAGAAAGAATTACTACTGATACTATAATGAATAAACCACTGGAGTATACGGTAGATCAAGTGAAACAAATAGAATGAGTATAGCTGACCATTATTGATTATTCTTTTAAACCGGGCAGAGAGAAAAACTATGAAGGCAAACGGGCAGTAATGGGCGAAGGAATAGAAATAAAATCATTCGTCGATTCGCATCCGGTAGGTATCTACCGTACTCTGCGGTCAAGTACTATGTATCTCACAACACGAATAGCTCTATTACATTATGTGACTAATGGGAATGGAGACAGAGAGAACAGAAGGAATTTGGTGTACTTATGCAACATATACAACAAACATTGATAGAACCGTCAAATAGGAATCATTATTGTAATGAGTGGTGTAAGGTACACAAATGTAGTGCTTAGAGTGCTTCCAGGTCGACGTGTCTGATATCCTTGTGTTTCTTAGTAATTTCACCCTCAATTCGATCAATTTCTTCTCCTACTCTGAAAGAATAGACAATCTTACAATATTAATTCTATTTTTTACAAATATTTCAGTAGAACAAATTCAAACTATCCATTAAAAGCTATATGAAACTAGTTCGTAACCCAAAAATCACTGGTACAGTATGCATGAAGAGTGTCAAGAGAATAGTATAAATGATAGAGAAGAAACACTGATACAATGGTAGATCACGTAATTGGATCAATGCATTATCGATCATCTCTACACATTGAAAGGTATTAGAAAGAGAGTATATATATACCGATCAATAATCCTCTCTCCATGTTCTTCCATAAACTCTTCCAATTCATTTGTAGTCTTCAATTGTTGTGCTTCCTTAATACAATATTAATTAGTCTCAATCAAAATCCTCTCATTCTTCTTCTGCTCTCATCTCTCATTCTAAACCATCATTTCATATGAGAATGAAACATTATCTGATCACTATCTAAAACTGTTCCACTGAATTTCGAACACATATTCAGTCATAAAATCAATACTCTGATCTCCACACATCGTGACACATGCCTACTCTTTCCTTGTCGAAACATTCGAACACATAAATATAAAATGAATAAATCAATAAAATGAGTAACCTTCAACATCATTCTTGTATCAGCATCTTCTTTCAGATAAGCTCTCGTTATTGCTCTTCCATCAAAATCCAATTCTGCTTTGAATCTCGAGTGTTCCACTCCCAATGATGTCGTCTTCACATCGTGCACCGATCTGGAGTCAACCCATCAATTATTTAATGACGCATTTCGAGTGTCGAATTACGCACTACGTGTGCTCTCTCAATAATGTAAACTCAGTGTTCTTTCATCTCTATTCAATGTTTCGATCATTCTTTCATTTCACTGGTCATAGACCTGCTCCGTTTACACTTATACATGGTCTCCATCTATTACGGTAACTGCTCACTCCTACAGTATCCACCTCTCTATCATGACTAGATTCCCCTACCGTATCCTAGTCATTCACTCTATCATCAATCAATCGTGTACATCACAACGCTATCACGATATTCAATCGATAAATATTATTGCCAATAAATATTCTGTCTATTACAGTATACCATGAGAAGTTTGACCTACCGTATGACAGGGTCATTGTTCAATCGGGCTACAATATCATTGGTTATTCGATCAGGCAATGATCTACCGACCAGATGAGCAGCATTCGTACGAATTATGAATGTGGCTACCGTACCTGAGAATTATTGATTGATTGAGATGACCAAAGATATTGATCTACCTAGAAGTGCTCCAATCATAATCGATCCAACACAATCAGGAATAGATGAATTAAGTAGAGAAGAAAGTGAGACAGCACACAAAGCGATTCCAACCTGATGAATAAATGTTACATATGAGAGAGAGATAAATGACAATGTTTGATTGTACAATATTGTACAAAATATTGTATTGTACTATTATACAAAATTGAAAAAAAAGCTTAGAAATATGTATGCAAATGTACAAAATATATACTAACACCGGATACTGCAGCTGTATCTTCCAATAAAACTACATTGAGACTAGGATCGGCTGAGGTTTTCACTGCAAATAAAGTTGTCTTAATGCTTACCAGAAAAAAATCGATAATCTTAAAAGTACCGTAATTGATAATCGACATGCCGGCAGTGTTCGCCTTACGCCTTACCTACAATTCCATCAATCGATAATGTTAATCAATATACTACAGTTTACCTCTCGATAAGCTGTAATGGCCGAAGTTCCTTGGAAACAGAGTGACATGAACAATGCGTAGTAAGCCTACAAATAATAATCAATAATCCCCCATACACTGTCAACTACCGTAATGACTTACATAAGTGAGAGGTTCAAGGGCGGTTGGATGGAGAAGACCCGAGATACCATGGTACATGGATAAACCACAACCGAAACCGAGAATACCACAACCAGAGATGAGTGATGTCACATATCGCATATTACCTATAAGCAAACAGATCTTATAATACATAATAAAAGTCTTTCAATCTTCATTTAATTTTATGAGACAAAATGATCACAGCGTTTGCTCCAACACGGGGAGAGTGGACATTATGTACTTGGCGTATTGTGAACTTTCATCGTCTTCGCTCTCTCACTCTGTCTTATTACTACTTGATACTATTCCATTATAAGCGCTCGAAAAATAGTTGAATGGGAAATGTTATGAAAGTATGGCAAGAGATAGAAATAAGATGAGACGAACCATATCCATATGGGAATTGTCCATCTGCAGTCTTACTTGAATATCGAATACCAAGGAGGAGAATGAGCTACAAGTGATACAATCAATAGAATTATTCTATTCTATGAAAACAAAATTCAATAAAGATACAACTGAATGTGTGTTTTGGTGTCTGTTATATGCCTTTTCATTGTAAAGGAAAAATATATAAAACAATTTGACCAGAGATCAATTATTTTTCCTTGATATTCACCCTGCTCCACCATGTAACATATTCATTCATTCTATTTAAATCGATCAATCGATATTATATACAGTACCTGATTAACTGTATCCATTGTAGAGTGAATGGCTTCAGCAAAGAGGGACTTCGATCCTGTCATATAAGCAGCACCGAACTGTTAAGGAATTCATTATTAACATTTGTCAATCTATGATCAATATAAAAGATGGAATGCATTGATTGATCAAACCTTCATGAACATATCACATGTATTGAGTGCAAATGCAATGGCTACAACTCTATCTGCACCCATATGTACGTCCTTATTTGATGCCTGATAATACGGTATAAATGATCATTGTGACAAACAATCAATAATTACCTCTACTCTCATTCGTAATCTCATTCTCTCAGGATCAGTAAGATCTCTTCTCATTTCCACGATGGGACGACGTTTAGAGTCAAGTGCCGCGATACTACCGTGTACCTCAAATCAATCGATATTAAAAATCAATCAGTCAATAGATACAGTATATGTATAGTAAGCAAAAAAATACAGAGGCTTAAACACTAGATTAAATATCTTAAATAATTGTTTGACTGTAGATGGAATAGTCAAGTCCATGACATCTCAGACAAGAATGACTAATGTAACTTTAATATGGATTACCTTGACAGCCTTTTGATATACATCAGTTAGTGCATAGATTGTTCTATTAGATGCATGGGGTGTGTATGTCTTAGCTGGACGAGCTGCTTGAGGAAGATCTTCCAGATCTTTCTCCGATAGATTATATGTTGCCATTGCACTTAGTTTATCGATCTGAACTACAAAATACTAATCAATATCAGGTGGATTACTGTACCTTGTCATTATCGTATGTCCTCGATCGTTTCGAGACACGGGCCACTCTGAAGAGTCTTTTCTTCTCTTTGTGTGATAGATGATCCTTAGAAAAAGAATATGTGAGATATAACAAATAGAAACAAGAAGAAGAATTGATATAAGAATATGAGTGATACATGAATGAAAACGAAATCTTACCGATAGAATCATGGATTCCTGAGTTAACTTTGAATGTTCATTTCGATCAATTGGTTTAGATTTATCATCTCCATCTGATGAAATAGTAGATGACCATCGAATTGTGGATATTAGTGAACATCCACAACGATGACGGAGGCCTAAAAGATGGCGAAATCATTTAAATTCATTTTTGAGTATTTTCACATTAATTTACCCCATTTAAAGACAACCAATGTATAGTGTCACATGACTGTTATGCAATTACATACTTTAACTGAAGTACTGACCATTACTGATGACTCCAGTGAACACTAAAGGTGGAACTTTCAAAATTAAAGGAGTCATTGTTTGAGGTGGAGGTTTTGACTCAACCCTTGAACTAGAACCTGCAATCACGACATAAAGAACAAGATGGTGGTATGATCTATTGATCAACTAGTGATCAGAGCGCAAAACAACTGGAATAACAACAAAAGAATTAAAGTAGTAAATAGTGTAGTAAAGTGTGCGGGTTCACCGGGCGCCTTTTCATTAAACTGAAACCGTCTTTTGTGGTGTGAACACACAAGAAATATCATGAACTGATTTTTCAGATATTTTTCAGATAAATTTTTTTCCAGTAAATAATTTACTTTCCATGGGAACAATATTAATAAATTTTATGAATCAATGAAATTGATTCTTGAATGTTTTTATCACTTTTTCTATACCGTTACATAAAATAGTATGAGCATTGGAACAAAGCAAATTGGTAATTCAACAACTCGGATATTTTTTGGTATCGACGAAAAATAGATTTTTCTGTTTTATGTATGATAATTACAGGCTCCATGAGTGTAGTTCACTGGTACTTGGAAATTCCTACCAATTGAAAATTCGCTTCAGGAGGTGACCACACTACGATTTGGCGCCTTTTCCTAAAACTTTTCTTTCGTATCCAATCGATTCGGGAGTGGGTGCACTCGACTCCTTGGCTAATTCTAAGAAACTATTGTCGAGGAGAGTTTTTTGATCAACGGTCAACGAAGGCTGGAATTGGGAATTTTCGAAAAAAAATTTACATTAAATTAATTCTCACTATTTTCCCATAGGGCAGGAAAACTTTTTATTTGCTTAATACTTTCTACATATTATATTACACCTTTGGTTTAAAATTCATAATTTTTTAAAAATACGAATTATGTGAACTAATCATTTTTATAACGAATTCGTGAATTATGGTGTGCTCCTACAGTAATCCCTAATCAGTTAATTTGGTTTTTTTCGCTAGTTTTAAGCATATTTTCAGCGCTTTTCTTTACAATGTTAGCGGTATATGAGTATTCTGCACCATCGGAGTGCAACTGCACGGTATATCTCGTGATTACATTACTGATCGTACTTGTGCTGCACGTGTACTGTAATTTACGTGTTCTCTCTAATTCTCTGATCAGTCTATAAAACCGAGAATAATGAGTACGGAATTGCATGAGTATGGTAACTACTTCGCAAGCTGGCTCGGATACGAAAGTGAATAAAATTTACAGTACAAGTACGATCAGTAATGTAATCACCAGATATACCGTGCAGTTGCACTCCGATGGTGCAGAATAATCATATACTTCTAACATTGTAAAGAAAAGCGCTGAAAATATGCTTAAAACTAGCGAAAAAAACCAAATTAACTGATTAGGGATTACTGTAGGAGCACACCATAATTCACGAATTCGTTATAAAAAATGATTAGTTCACATAATTCGTATTTTTAAAAAATTATGAATTTTAAACCAAAGGTGTAAGATAATATGTAGAAGGTATTAAGCAAATAAAAAGTTTTCCTGCCCCATGGGAAAATAGTGAGAATTAATTTAATGTAAAATTTTTTTCGAAAATTCCCAATTCCAGCCTTCGTTGACCGTTGATCAAAAAACTCTCCTAGATAATAGTTTCTTAGAATTAGCCAAGGAGTCGAGTACACCCACTCCCGAATCGATTAGATACGAAAGAAACGTTTTAGGAAAAGGCGCCAATTCGTAGTGTGGTCACCTCCTGAAGCGAATTTTCAATTTGAAGGAATTTCCAAGTACCAGTGAACTACACTCATGGAGCCTGTAATTATCATACATAAAACAGAAAAATCTATTTTTCGTCGATACCGCACTTATGTCGATTTTCTCAGATAGTGTGTTTTACGTACTTCTTAATGTACGTAATTGAATTAATTATTTGATAAGTAATTAATTAAAATATGTTAATAATTATTCATTTATAAGTTAATTTTCACGAGTAGATAGTTTCCACACCTTTCGGCTATGTTCTCATTGAAATTAATTAGTTATTTATCCTTTATTTTTTTTCATTCAAAATCTATCTTTAATGTCTTAATTATTTAATAGATATCGATCTTTAATTATATGTTTTAATCAATCAATATTTGATTCTTCATCTTCATGAAACAAATCATTGATTATCAGTATTACAATTTTTTTGAGATGAATATCAAGAAAACGGAATATTATTATAATTAATGTATTCCAAGTAATTCTAATCGATAGCACCCATTATATCAATGACAGCTCTTTCTTATTATACGCATTTTATGATTTTCTAAAAACTAACGTTTTGTCTCACAAGTCTCGTCTAGTCTTCCCAGACTTATCTTGTAATAAAACATTAATATCATATAATTCGTGATATATATTGAATTGATAACAAATGGAATGAAATATACTTTCCTTGTATTCATATTGATCTTTATTCCATTCCATCATTCTACGATCACTCCCATTTTTCACGCCTTTAATGGCGGTGAAGCTTTTTACATGGCACAGTCTTATCTTTATTACTTTGTACAATTTTGATTGAGACAATTCATTTGATACTCATTCATTCTTTCATTCTTCTCTCACATCATTTCTATGTTTCTCTCATCTATTATAAATCCAATATTCTCCTCTAGTATTCTAGTAATAAGTTGTTATGAACGAATTATCTGTTTTTTTTAGAAAAAATGTTTTGGTTGTGATATTACATTGAAAATCAGCCTATGGGATATCTTAAATATTTTCTCAATCGTAACAAAATGTGTTCGAATGAAAAAAAGTTTATTTAGCTAAATACTTTACTGTTAGATTAAACTCATCGCATTGCATTGTTCGTTAATACGAACACAAAACAGATACGAGTTTCATTATTTGAAATAAAAGGAATAATTGTGTCAAAACCTTATTTCACACAAATTGGTTTATGAAACTCGCTAGAAACAATAAACTAAAAGAAATTTGAATCCGATTGGAATGGTGATGCACTTGAAATAGGTAAATGAAATATGATGAATCTTGTTATCTTCTGTTTCTCATTTTATTACATCTGAGTACATTGAATCATTTCACACTTCATCTTTTCGATCAGAAATCATTCTTCTTCGACTCATCATTTTATCTTATTCATGAAAGAGAAAGCGACTTCATAGTTATCGTCCATCTATTAAAAATTATATCTCTCACATCATTCATCATTTATTCATTCATGACACTCCCTCCATTCATTACCTCTCAACTTTGACTTATCTTACTTACAATCTTACTTGTCCTACTTGTTAGTAACTAAGTCTAACCTTCCAGGTTTAAGCCTATCTCTTCTCAATGGGTGATGAGACAACTACATTTGACTATGACAATGTGTCAACTACACCAAAAGGGGGAGTGGATGATTGTGTTGGAGCAAAGTATATGAGTTATCCTGAAGCATGGGATTTCCTTTTTAGTTAGTTATTCAATTTTATTATTTTTATTATTTTTATATTTGCATAATTATTTTTCAAGACGATTTTCATTATTCTTAATATTAATCTGAATGAGATCATACATATAATCATTCAATTCAAAGATTTATCTTATATTTTCAGCAATATTCTATTACAATACTCACTTCGCTTATTTTCTTTGTGCAGGATGTGTACTCTATCTACTTGTATTTATAATGTCTTGTAAGGTAATATACACTTCCACTTTAATGAATCAATAGACAATATATTTAGTTTGGATACGACCACGTGTTTAGAAACGATAATAAAAATGGCATAGAACCGTATCACTTTTCTGTTTTTGAATGCTCATAAAAATGAAGCAAAACAAACAACGATATTTATTTTATTTTTAATTGTAATATAATATTAATAATAATATTTGAGTTGCTACGAGATTCTTGGAGGATTCAGGACGAGAATATAAGAGGAGATATCATTCTATGCTTATATCTACCATTTGTTAGTATCTTTTATCTTACTCAGTTCATTTCAAAGAATTCGTTTTGTTGTCTCGATCATACTCAATCCTATCATCTTTGAAATGATAATGAATAGATCAATTCAGATTCTTTCAACAACATGTCTCATATCCGTGATCTTCCCACGTGCATGCACTCAAATGACTACATTCTCTGTCGCGTATGATCTCTTCTTTCTTTTACTCTTTTCTTCATTTTCGAAATTGTTAAAATTAATCATCTGATATTAGCAATAAGACACATGTTTTGCCATTATGTAATTGCACATATTTTACTACAATCATGATTGGATTCAAAGACCTAATAAATGATTCTAATAAGATTGTTCTATAGATACATGATGTTCGCCCTATGGAGATCTCTCGCTCTCATCTTTCGATTATATGGAGACTCTGTTCATATGTCTGATGTTATGTATAGAAGTAAGTCATCCTCATTTGAGATAACCAAAGATCAAAGATCAAAGAACATTTTCAGCTGGAACTCATGTGAAGCTGAATGTCAGTCCAATCTGTTGTTGTTGCTGTCTTCCCACCATTGAACCTAAATTGTATGTTACAATTATGGATATACTCGAACAAAAGATTTAATTCTTTACTGAGAAAATATATCCTCGCTACATCTTTTCCTCTGTATCCTCACGGTGTTAGCTATATCTGTCAAATATTCTCAATTTCTTGATATTTCTAAATTATTCAGGAGAACTCTCAACATCTTTAAGTATCTAGTACTTCAAACTCCTCCTGTTCGTTTGACTGTTCTTGCTGCTATTGATGTTATTCGTACTGAAGGACTTTGTGATTGGACTCCGTATGTTTACTTCTCATCCTTTTCATCTTTGATCTTTGATCTTTAAGTGAAACAAAGATCATAAATTGGATTGATTCCATCTCGACATTCATTTCCCTATATGCTTCCTCTGTTTTCGTTGCTGCATCTAATGCAAGTTTCATTATTATTATTTGAAGTTACTCAATCCCATTCAAATTACCGAACATCCAATAATTAATTATATTTCTCAAGTAACTATTTAAATATTCAGGATAATCTTCAACGGTATCGTATTGGATACATGATGAGAGGAGTTACTCTTACACAAACAATATTCAATCTTCAAAGGTTTATATTTCAAACCATTCAGTATAATAGATATATTCTCATCAATATATTATATCATGTGGAAATACATTCATGTTATATGTATAGTCAGAGTTAGTTCAACTCGTCTTAGACATATCATTCCAAATAATGATTCAGAAAACTAAAATGGTGATATTTTTCCAATTGAATCATTTTCAGATTGATTCTCGAACGATTAACCGTCTACGATTTCATTATTCCCGATCAATATTTCGATGTTGTTGATGGACAAGGCACACCATACATTGAAGCTCGTGTCATAGCTGATTGTAAGTTGAACTTTGATCTTTGATCTATGAACTCTTATTCTATATAGTCTGGCACAATCTTATTATGATCGCATGGATGACCCTTATTTCGATTCTCTTCTGTTTCTTCATGAGACCATCTATGGTGAACTGATCTTTGTAGTTTGATCTTTAATCTTTGATCTTTGTAGTCTGAACTGTTCACAATGAAGAAGATTCCAATCGCTCATGTGGATACAGAAGGACACTTCCCCAATATTCGTAGTATCGCTCCTTCAGTTCTAACACAGAATGGTGGTGTTAAAGAACATCCAAATGGTAGTATTAATGGAGGATATGTAGATGATCATGATCATATTAGTTATAATCTATAATCAATCAATAATATCTTTATTCATAGTCAACTTTCCTAATAATCTCTTCAGTTATAGCGCTTTCTGTCACCTTCGGTACCTTTTAACTTGAGTTCATATCAGATTTGTTCATATCTTCTATCAATTCCTCAACTTTTACCTTTGTACATTTCATCCTTTCAATTGGATAAATCATAATTTTTGTCTATTTCACTTGTTAATCGATTGATCGTTCAAATAGGAATTATTCTCTGATTCTTTGCAGTGATATTATGATGATTTACTAATCATTCACTTTATCGATAAGAATGGGACGTTTATACAACCTTTGTCCATAGTATGAAACATAATCAATCATTGACTTCATTCATTAGATATCTTCTCTATTCACATCTACTCCTACTTCTTCTTAATAATCATAAGGGAGCTTCTTATCTTTATTGCTCCCTTTTCCTCCTTCTCTTTGTTCATTTTCACACTTTTCACCATTCTTCATATTCACATTTTCATTATCCACAGCTACCTCTGCTTTCTGCCATAATTATATTTTTGGTTAAAATTCTTTTTCTTTAATCAAATTTCTGATATTTTATTAGCTAAAATGTGAAAAAACGAAACCGATTCTACAAAATGTGATAATTCCTCGATAAGATAATTTGTGCCGCAGATAATTTTAATAGTTTCACACCTTTTCATGAATAATAGTCAGTTGATGATATCATTTAATTCATCCGCCTTTGATACCTTTTGACTCTATTAAGATCACAATATCAACATGTGATTGAGCTATAAAATTCTTGACATCATCTCTACAAACAATAAATTGAAATCAATCGATAATTAATATCTAGGAATGAAATAATTACAGTAATTATTCTAATCGAAGCGATGTCATCAACGACATTATCGATTGAATCGACAACAACAGTCAACTATGGTAATATCTCAACGACTCCTGAAGGAGGATATGATGATTGTGTTGGAACCAAATTCATGACTTATCCATCTGCTGTCGACTTTCTTTTCTGTAAGTTCTTTATGCACTCCTTTGAGTGTGAAGTCTTATAGAATCTATAAAGGATGAAGTATGATTTGAGTATAATATCACATTTATAGCTATATTCTACTACGACACCTACTTTGCTTATTTTCTGTGTGCGGGTATCGCCCTTTATATCATCGTCTTTATCATGTTTTGCAAGGTAAGGATATGATAAAGGATATGCCTAATTTCCAAAGCGGAGAGTTTTATTTTTTATTAATAATAATAATTTTTTTAGTTAATGTATGAATGTTGGAAGATTCAAGATGAGAACATTAGAGGAGATATCATTCTTTGTCTTGCTACTCCTTTTGTATGTTTATTCACTTATTTAATTAATAATAATATTAATGATATTAAGATAGTCTCGACTACATGTCTAATTAGTGTTATCTTCCCCAGAGGAAGTTCACAAATGACAACTTTTGGTGTATCGTGAGTTATTGATTGATTTATCTATATAAATGACATTGAAAGGACAACTCATAAATAACCATCTATCGCTTATGTAATAGTCATTATTCTTCATATGGAACATTAAAATATCGATTGATAAGAATATCATTTATGGACCTCTGTTGAAGAATTCGATTAGAGGTCGATGTGACACTCTGAGGCCATAAATGATGCTAGAATCTGAGAAAGGAAGAGTGGAGGCAGAGGGAGAGGGAGAGGGAGAGAGAAAGGGAGAGGGAGAGAATGGAATGAGTGATAGATGGAATGTTATCAGTAATGAGATATTCAGTGATATCACATAGCCTGGTACAAGTAAATGTGATTATTGAATGGCTTCGAAATATTTATAAAAGGTGATATAAAATTGATATTGATGTGGAGAGAAGTTGTATGAACTTTAAAAAGATTGCTTTGAGTAGATTTGAACTCTGTAATCAACGAATCTTATCCTTGTCGATTAACATATTCGAGCTCTCAAACTCAATATGTCTATTAAATTGATAGATAATTTCATTGACTGACAGAGTGCATTCAGAATCGAATGGAATACAGTTGAATGGGTTCAAATAGATAAGAATCTAAACAAGACTTTAGTACGATACATTCTATAGTGCACATTATATGAACCAATCAATAAAGTAACAAAATCAATAAAGTGACGAAATTAAACGCTTCTTTAATTGAGAGATACAGTAATGAATGACTACAGTAATCTCTTTTAGATACATGATGTTCGCTCTATGGAGAGCTCTTGCTCTCATCTTTCGATTGTATGGAGACACTGACCATATGTCTGATGTCATGATGAGAAGTGAGAAAGATCAAAGTTCAAAGTTCAAAGATCAATTTCAGCTGGAACTCGAGTCAGAATTAGTGTGATTCCATTATGTTGCTGTTGTTGTTTGCCGCTTGTAGAACCTACCCTGTGAGTACCCAAAGAATTAGTTATTATTTAAATTAATAAATGAGTTAATTAAATAAAATTTCAGTAAGACAATTAACATCTTCAAGTATCTCGTCTTACAAACTCCTCCAGTTCGTCTAACAATTCTTGCTATAATTGATGTTATTCGTACAGAAGGATATTGTGATTATACACCGTAAGATTATCGATTATATTTAATTTGAAATTTTATTGATTATTTGAAGAGGAACAAAAATATTGAATTGGATAGATTCAATTTCAACATTCGTTTCACTCTATGCATCTTCAGTTTTCGTCGATGCCTCTAATGTAAGTATATCATTCAAACATAAAATTTAATTTAAATGTTATTTTTAATTCAGAAAAATCTTCTTCGATACAAAATCGGTCCATTGATGAGAGGAGTGACACTATCACAGACTATATTCAATCTTCAGAGGTTATATTCACTTATTATCCTTTCTATTCACTTTTAGTCGATCATCCAGAAAGATTTGTATGAACAACCGAATATAATGAAATTTTTGAAAATATTTTGGAGTCCTTCGAGTCCTTCCTTATTCCTTCTACAAGTTCCATTTCGAACCTTGAACGAAGGATTCTTCTAACGTCAATCATTCATAAGTACAGTGTGCACTGTATAATCTAAATCCTGTTACCCTTCATGACTGTCCATTCTTTCTACGAACCCTTTCATTCCTTATTATCTTCTTATCATTTACAACCCATCATCACACATCGACCATCGACTATTTGTAAATGTCACCAGTCACCACTACACCATTACACCGATGAGAGCAGAAGATCACAACAGTACAAGTCATCTCTCATCACAAAACATAACAAAATGAATATCTAGCTCACCATAGTTCACTGTCGTTGCAGATCAAATGAAAAGATCAATAAAAAATAAATCGATATTTCAGGATTGTTATGGAACGTCTTTCTGATAATGATTATGTCATTCCTGATATATATTTTGATCAAGTCAATGGATATGGTATGAAAGTACTTGAAGCTCGAGTTCAAGCTGATTGTATGTTATCTTCTTATTCTAATGAATTCATCTTTCATCTTTCAACAAATAAAATTGATCTTTGCAGTTTGGTACAACATCGTAATGATCCTATGGCTCGCACTTATCTCCATCATGTTCTTGATCACAATGCGTCCTGCTGCCGTAAGACTCTCTGTTGTAGTTTGATCTTTGATCTTTGTTCTTTATAGTCTGAACTGTTTACAATGAAAAGGATTCCCATCGCTCACGTGGACACTCATGGAAACTTCCCGAATGTTCGAAGTATCGCTCCATCTGTATTGACTATTCATGGAGGAGTGAAAGAACATCCAAATGGAAGTGTTGCCAATTCTGATGTATCTCATACTCTTAATGAAGTATCACATATACTTAATGGAGAAGTCAATCATGCATATCATAATGATCATGTTGATTATACACCTTAAATTTTTTAAAATATTCATATTTTGGTTTCATTTGATGCGTTGTATTTATGTTCATCGGTAGATCAATCAAGTTACTGTATCTTACTTGTCTTTCCCATTTTACCCTCATTCCGTTATATTATAATATCGTGTAACGTACCTTCCAGGTTAGAGTAAGAGAAAAGTTGTCCCATTCCCAAAATGTTACTAGTGGAGTTCCCCAGGGGTCTGTCTTGGGCCCACTTTTATTCCTAATATATACATCTGAAATCCCTGGTATTGTTCAACATAATGGTGTTTTTGCGAGAATGTACGCGGATGACATTAAAATCTATCGTTCATTCGAAATTGGAGATGCTCCTACTCATTTACAAGCAGCAATCGATTCAATAGCAAAATGGTCTCTGGATTGGCAACTGCCATTGGCGGAGCATAAGTGTTGCTCACTTCATTTAGGTAGAGCAAATCCAATGAGAAAATACAACATTGGGACCGTAAACCTTGAACAGAAAGAAATGGTCAGGGATCTTGGTTTCATCATTCAGAAGACTCTAACCTTTTCGAACCACAGCAGGCTAACGGCATCGAAAGCCAAAACCGCTTGCCACATAATCCTTAGAGCATTACTCACCAAGAACGTGACTGTACTGTTAAAAACGTACTCAATCTATATCAGACCAATTCTAGAAAGTGCCTCAATAGTCTTCAATCCATATCAGATAGGAGATAAAAAGATTTTAGAAAGGGTCCAAAACTATTTTACCAGACGAATATTCATGCGTTGTGTCAATGCCACATGGGATTCAATGCCCTCAAGCATGCAAAGGAATAAACAACTAAATCTAGATACCCTTGAAACACGAAGAGAAGAAATCGATATCAATTCAGCTATGAAACTTATCAGAGGAAAATATAAAATCTCTAATCGAAAACCACATTACTTTCGCACTTATACAACTCATAATGGTCTCAATTTTAATAATCCAGGTTCACGCTTTCACTACAGGCATAATAGTTTCTTTCCTAGAGCGGCAAGGCTTCTTGTACGACCTAAAAACCGGATTACCTTTAGTTTCCCTGAGTGAAAATTGATTGATGTGATCTTCCTATTTCCCATAATAATTCTATTCCGACAGTTCTTTTGTTCACCAATAATCTGTTCCTCTTATTCATTCACACATTTTATTTGTTCTTTACTGTACCGTGTTTCCTTGTGAACGCATAAATATTATATTATTAACCGCACTTTCCATATTGTACATAACAAAGATGCATACGAAGTATTTGTTTGAATAAAAAAGACATTTATTGATTCATGATCGTCTATTCGCTCCACCGTACTCTTACAGTAGTTTACGGTATCCGGCCAATTTGGGTGCAGCTTGAACAGCTGCAACGGCAGTACGATCAGGACATGGACAATACTCAGCATCGTGTCCTGGATCTCCCTCATCTCCAATAATTCCTTCTGATCCCTGGAATACGGTAGTTCAATAGGGTCCGATTCATTATCAATCGGGTCAGACACAGATAGCTTACAAGAAGTCCATCATCTCCAGGTTCTCCAATGGGTCCTCGTTCACCGGGAATTCCCTGATTTCCATGAGGTCCATCGTCACCCTAAACATAAGATAATTGATCTTTGATCTTTGATCTTTGATCTCCTTCTATCGTACCTTATCTCCCTGATCTCCTTCTTCACCAGGTGGTCCAGTTTGACCCTTAGGACCGGGAATTCCGACTTGATGTTCAACATCAATTCCCGGATCTCCCTGAGGTCCTTCTTCTCCCATTGGTCCAGCCACTCCCACATCTCCAATCTGTAAAGATCAAAGATCAAACTACAGAAGACCAAAGATCAATGACATACAGTTCCGGGGAATCCAGGTTGTCCATCTCTTCCAGGAATAGCTGCTTGTCCACGAGCTCCACGCATTCCACGAGGTCCCGGTTTACCTTGAAAGAGTTCTCATTGAAAGAATGAATAAGAAGGATAAAGATACCAGGAGGTCCAGGAAGACCAGGAGGACCCTGAGGACAATGGAAGCATGAATCATATTGTGGTACTTGAGATTGAACGTTATCAGTGTCATGTCCATCCACACCAACCTATAATCAATAATGAATAGAATATAATATGATAGAGAGATTATTGAGGTGTCAAAGACAGATAAATTATCGCAAGTACTTTTGATAAAGATGTATTATAAAATGTTTTGTTTGGAGATGTTTTGGTATTATAAGTAATGAGGTGAATGAATACAAACCAATCCAGGTAGTCCAGATGCTCCATCTTCTCCCTTTATTCCCTTCGGTCCTGGAGGACCAGCTGCACATTTGTTCTCTTTTGGTTCAGCACAATTACAACGACTGGGTTTGGCTGAAAGATCAAAAGAAACAATCAGGAAAGATCAAAGATGAAATACTAACTTCCTGGAGCTCCATTGACTCCTAGTGAACCATATCCAGTCTCAGCACGAGAAGATACTGGAGCGTCATAACCAGCAGAGGCTTGTACTGTAATCAATGGAAATGGTTATGGTATATCTAGATTACTGTAGAATACGATACCTGCTTGAATGGGTGCAGCATCATATCCTCCATATTGTCTCTTTGATCGATTGTTCGAGAAAGATGAAAGAGCACGATACGTTTGGTCTGATTCAACCTAATGAAATAATCGATCGATAGTCAAATAATCAATAATTGAATGAATGATCTACCTTCCATGAATTCATTTCCATTTGGAGAGTAGTACGAATATCGTCAACTTCTTTCATTATCAAAGGAAAAGTTATGACAATAGATATGAGGGCTATACTACCCAGAGTAGCGGCGGTGCCCGCTACTAGATGGAATGACATCCTGTAAGGACTACGGTAGATTACGGTAGTGATATTGTTACAGTAGATTTCAGTAGTGAAATGATTACGGTAGATTATGGAAGTGATATGGTTACGTTAGATTGCGGTAGAGATATGATTACGGTAGATGACGCAAGATAAAGAAATTGTAGGATAGAGTAAATATAAGAATGATAGTAAGAAATGGAATAGACAGACGAGAATGAAGTGAAGCTATAGTCTCATTCTCTTATTATATCCACTCTCAAATCTCGACGACCTTCAACCAAATACATATGAGAATAGACAGATGATAGAGTGAATGAATTAGAGAGATTACAGACGATGAGAGTAAGATGAGAGAGTATGAAGATTAAAGAGAGAAGGAGGAAATAAAGGGCGATATGATTATGAGATAAGACAAACCGGACATAGAGGCTACATCTGTTGGAGATGACAATGACCTCTTACAAGGGATCAAATCACCATGAGAGAGTGTCATGACTTGAATCAGTTTCTAAAGCTTAGTTTCAATAAAATCAATTTTCGAAACTTAATGATTGTGTATACACGCCTTCCGGGTGGCTTGGTGATCTCTCCCTGACAACCATAGTGCTTAAAATCAATGCATATTATTTTGAATGTTGTGAGTTCGAACTTCATTGTATCATATCATATCAACTTCTTCTCTTTGGAATGTTCTTTCGTAGACTCGAAAGATTTTTTAAAGAAAGAACAGGTGAAGAAGTCACATTCATGTGTTTCAGGTTCATACTAAAGAAAGTTTCGAGATGACAATATGTGTCTGTGAGAAACTTCATTCATTAAGAATAAAATATTATTTCCTTAAAATATTTATCAATATGTTGAGTATCACAAACCATATGAACCCGTTCTAGTTCACAGATAAACTACAAAGTATGAAGATCAAAGATCAAAGATCATGAATGAAATGGACATGTACACGAGAAGAGCAAGATTAGAGATAATGATGGTGGAATGATCAAAGATCAAAGATCATTGTAGATCAAAGATCAAGCAACAGAATATCTTTGTGCCCCTGATGTCCCCGATAGACCAACTCCAGCACGATTGATTACATCTGCTAGGGCTTTCTCATCCTCTCCAACGTTTCTGAATAATGAATGAATTGATTATGATATCCTCAGTCGAATGAAATCACGTCAAACTATGATGAAGATTTGAATTCAAGAAAAGAAGAAACGTTCAATATTTTGAAGAAGAAAGACCAAAGACCAAAGACCAAAGACCAAAGATCAAAGACCAAAGATAACAAACCCCTTTGCATCATCATCATCTTCATCATCATCATGTGTTCCTTCTCTTCCTCTTCTTCTTCCAGGAAATCTTCTCATAAATTTGAAACAGAGACGAGCAACAAAACAAAATGCGAATAGACAAAATATGAATAGAAGAATGATGATTGTTAAGTCTCTGTAAAAGATTTTATTCATTCACTTTATATTTTCATCGAATTTCGTCTATTTTTTTAGTTCCTCAATTACGCGTACATTTCATTGTTCTCTGACGACCGTAAATAGTACGATGGGTTTCAGTCCATGTGTTAAAAGCACATTTTGATTAAATAAAGAGTTAATAACATACAATATCTTAGCTTTTGTATCTTGTTCAATCGTTGTTGATTCCATCTGAAAGAAGACTACACTCATTATGGGAGATGAATGGAAAAGGCAAACCGAGATAATTATTTGATACTAATATTTAGAAGAAACGAATGCGAATAAATAAGTAATGCTAAATCGGAACAAAAGTGTAGTTTGGGGCAACTGTCTGTCTGAATTTAGTGAAAGTGACGAGAATAGAGATAGAATAGGGTCTCTAGAGGGAGATGTAGAAGGAGAGGGAGAGGGAGAGTGAGAGGGATAGGGATAGGGAGAGGTAGAGGTAGAGGGAGAGGTAAAGGGAGAGAGGTGGAAAGGGGGGAGTTTTTGAAGTGGGATACAAAAAGCTCCTAATGAAAGAAGGAACTTGAGTAGTCTGAAGTATTGGATTAAGAAAAGAGTTGAATCTTCCCAAACGAATATAAAATGATAGTTAACAAGCGAACCACGACAATATTAGTATTATTAGAGCACTAAGTAGTATAAGTAATAGTAATAGTCTCATTGTCAGTTTCATTTATTCGATTCGATTGGATTTTTTATATTAAAGATAGTATAATGAATCATCAGAAGAAAACAAACTAAATGAATAACTCTATGGACTAGATCAACTAATATGGCACATGTGATGGTAGACATAGACAAGAAGAAGAAGACCTTCAGAGATTATTACAATGGAAATATGAATAAAGAAGAATGATAAGAATTCATTTCTCTATTGGAATAATGAAGAAGAAAGAAGATGGTTAAAAAGAATAAAGATACGAATGAATGTTAAAGGGATTAGAAATATAAGAAGTCCCATTAGAGGATGATGACAAAGAATAATGAAATTTTAGAATGAAAATATTGACTAATTTATTATAATATATTTAATGATTACTACTACGCTTCTTCTTATTACATATAAAGATATTGCAGAGACGATATACTGATCGTGAAATGTATGAGAACAGAAGTTTTTGTGAGAAAATAAAATCTAGACAACAATAATTGGTGTCGAATTACTACAAAATGAAGCAATTCATGCTATAATGAAAAATGCTGTAAACACAAAGAAAAAGATATTAATATAATTTCCCTTGGGTATTTGTCTAATTCCCGATTTCATATAAAACAATATAATTATTTCTCTAAACTCTGTATAGAATACTATATAGATATAGATATGATGTGTGAAGAAGTCATTTATTCATTCTCTCATTTCATATGAAGAAGGTGAGAAAACGCAGTTATTTCGGGGGAATATGAGAAAGGGAATGAGAAGTATAAGATTAGAAGAATAAATAGAAGAGATGACAAAGGATATACAATGAGTATTTCGTTATTTCATGAAATAATAAGTAAATGTGATGTACTCTTCAAAAGATTTTAACGAGAATATGAAAAAGGAAAAGAAGGAATAGCTCATTACGACTGAAAATTCGTTGTGAAACAATTCTAGAGAAGAGTTTACACAATTAGACACTCGAAGAACGAAGGAGATTTATTTATGAAAATGTTCAAGGGAGAAAGATCTTAAAGAGAAGAAAACTCTAAGACTGAAGGTCTACATTTGTCCTTAGACAAACACAAATGTTTTGGAGAATTTGAAAGAAGGAAGAGAAATGAGAAGAAGGGAAAGGGATGAATAAGTAGAAGATGATGATGAAGACACTTGAAGATGGAATGGATGAGATCCACACTACTATCCACGATTAAAGGAACTAATTTTACTCTTGAACGCTCTCTCGTAAAGATTTAACTTGAAGTGAGAGAAGTTTCTCATGGTTGAATGTATTCGTTAGTCCGAATAATCAGTGCTATTTACATAATGTTTCCATTGAATATTTTGAGCTAAATGACGTTTTAGATGTTTGTGAAAAAGAGATATTTAATCTACTCTCGTCAATTAATATTACTATAATAATTTCAGACCTTCTCTCTCATAATATTATAAATATTTATCACATCTTGGAAAGGAGACAAATTTTTCGGTGGAAAATTAAAAGAGACATTAAAAGAAGATGCTGTGACGAGTTCGTGTTTTAAATACTGGATTGCAGTTTTTTTGCAAAATTGTTAAAGACAAGAAGAAGAGGGAAAGAGGGAGAATCTTCTTATTCATCCAAAGCAGGGATATATTCATACAAGAAATCTGTATATTCTCTCTTACTCGCACTATCGTCGGATTATCATTTTATGTTCAAAACAAATATCACCCAATAGCGAATAGGAAATACCTTGATTATTTTAAAGGTGAAGCCCCGCGAATATTTTAGTGAAAAAACTGTGAAAGCAGAAAGATAGCAAGAGTTGGTTTACATACCACATATGCGTTATTTCATGTTAATATTGATTGGAAAACAGCAAAAGGTTTCTTTACGCCAACCACTGCGGCAAGAGATTAGAGGGAATGTCCATGTTAATTTGTTGCATATAACTTATTTCTTAAATAAAATATATGTAACGAGTTTACATAGACAATCGCGTATCTCCATCATTATTTTTCTTAGACAGTGTGGATACAGTAGAGAGTCAAAGTTCTCTTGTTACCTAGCGGTGTCCAAGCCAGCGAGGTAAAATGGGTAAAAACTTACATCGCTATACAGTACAGCAGAATCCCCCAGTGAAAATGGGCGCCCCGGGTGACCCGGGGCGCCCATTTGGCCCCTCGATTTTTTACGCTTTGAATAATGAATATCAGCCGTTCAAATTGTTTGCGTTGTTTTACTCCAGATATGAGGGTTTTTATCAAAGAAAGTTTGGATTTTTTAAAAGCTTGTCAACTCACTTGTGCTAAGAAAAAGAAATTTTGGAAAGATTTCACTTTGCGATAGAATTTGCCGAGCGTGCGCGAGTTTTGCAAAAATTTTGCGCGGCATTTGCCAAGAATTGATAAAAATTATAATTTTCAATATTTTTTCTCTGCCTACATGATTTCTAAAATTCCAAACTTTCTTTGATAAATACCCTCATATCTGGAGTAAAAGAACGCAAACAATTTGAACGGCTGATATTCATTATTCAAAGCGTAAAAAATCGAGGGGCCAAATGGGCGCCCCGGGTCACCCGGGGCGCCCATTTTCACTGGGGGATTCTGCTGTACTGTATAAAACGGGATCACAAAATGAGCGGAGACATACATCTCTCTATTATAAAATATGAGTGAGTGAGAATATATAGATTTATTTGTCGTATTGCAGACTATGTTCGTTTGCTTCTAGAACAAAATGTATTCGCGTCGAAAGCACGCACGGCCTCTGTACTTCTACCAACAGTGGAGAGCTTCTAAGTTGAACCCTTTCGAAAATATTATCATTCTGGTTTCCAAGGTCTTGTAGTTCTCTAGTGTGAATGGTAACATCAAACTGATTGTGAATATGAACACTGAATGTAAAAAGGTCAAAGCTCGAGCTCATCTCGTTCACTAGAAAATCGAGGAAAAAATATCTTCTTGGCCAATAACATCTTGGACACTTTGGAGAGTTATATAATTTCCGTAGAGGAGGGAATTTTCAGAAATGTGATCAATGTGATATCCATTCTCTTTGTGAATACGACATTGATGAATTGGCCTCTCGATCGTCTCGTATTCTGTTGAATGAACTGAGTTGACTCCCTACAGGATAGATGGAGGACTGTAGTGACTAACCATCGTCAGTATATGACTAGTTCTTCTTGTGATATCAGCATTATCTTCATATTTATTTATTCCTTCAAATATTATGAAAGTGATGTATAAGGTCAGGAAGGGATTTCCGTCGCATGAAGCGATTTCGTGTTTGGAAATTTTCAATGCTAAATGTTTCAAGTAAATTCGAGAAACTTGAACGAAAACATTACTGATATGCATTAATAAACTTTCCATGAATCCAAATAGTTTGCGCAGCAATGCTTTCAAACAATTATTTAACTAATTGCACAAATTACTTACACTTTTGACTTTGTTTTAAGGACTTTCTTTGACTTTCTTTCTTCTTCTTTGTTTTTTGACCGCATTTTAAGGTAATTTTGGAAACAAGAAAGTTAGACAATTTTCTTAAAACAATGATAGAAATAATTAAACTTTATTAAATGTAAAAATAATCAGAACAGGTTCTTCCTCCCATTTTATTGTAACCAACATTTTCACAGAATGTTTTGAAAAAAGAACAAAAGTTTGGTGCCTCATGCTGGAATCGAACCAGCGACCTTCTGTTTACTAGACAGACGCTCTGCCACTGAGCCAATGAGGCGGGTGCGGCCCCAATCTCTCTCAAGATATTTGTGTCTCTATACGAGATTACTCTTTCTCAGGATGGATTAATAATATATGATTGAACCATATGGGAGATGATATTCATCATCTAATGGATTCATTAATTATTGATAACCATATGATATTCTCTTCATTCTTGTCTAATCAATCAATCAATATAATTATATGTGTTTATAGTTGATAGACGAGATCTAGTTTGAACAAGAAATGCACATATAAGGGAGGTTTTGAGATCTTATAAGAATCGAAAGATCAAAGATCAAAGATCAAAGTCCATACATAGAATAAATATGGACAAACTGAGATGAACAACTGGAGTTATGAATTATACAATATACAATAAAAGTTATACAAAAATAGTACCCTGTTATGAAAGAATGAAAAATGAATAAAAAAGGATGAAAATAGATAATGAGCGACCGAAATATATTGAGAAAAGAGCCTAGAAAGTGAAATTCGGACCGGGGAATGCATTTATGGATTACGGTAATCGATTGATTAATAAATCAATCAAAATATCCTCCATTGCTTATAGCAGCGAAGGCAGGCAGTTTGGATGCGGCAGCTACCGTAGCCGCCACAGAACTACTCGATGAGGATACTGTAGGCATACGAAGAGGTACGGTAGATGTAGAGGGTGAGGATACGGTATTGTTATTGGGCATGGAGAGATTCACTCCTCCAGGCATACCAACACTACGGCAACTGTTACGGAATTGAGACCTGCAATTTGTATGATCATCTACGCAGTTTAATACAATGATACTCAGCTACGCAGTCAAATAAGGGAATGATACTCAGTGACTAACTTGGAATGGGTGCTATATGTGCAGATCATATACGAGTGTAGGTGAGAATTCCCCTTCTAAAAGAAGGAAAACTAAACACAGGATGGGATGAACACACACTATTCAACATAAGATGTGCAATCGATATTATTAATCGATAAAAAATAATGAAATCAATCAATAACCTTGACTTACAAGGCACTTCTTTTCTGTTTCTGTCGTTGATTACAGAACCAGACTCGAACGACATTCTTCTTCAGATCAAGTTTATCAGCAATCGCTGCTATTCTTTCTCCTGATGGTCGAGGTTGTTGTCTGAACATGGTACTCCCTCATATACGCAGTCAATCACTCGATACTCAGTCATATACGCAGTCAATCGATACTCAGCCATATGATACTCAGTTATGTACGCAGTTAACTAACCTGAAGTAGTCTTCAAGTAATCTCTTTTCAGGTGCAGCAATACTCGTTCGTTTCCTCTTCTTATCAGTATTAGGAAGAATTCCTGTTAGTTCTCCTTGTCCATCTTTCGCTTTCACTGCTTCTTCTGCCTGCAGCATGATACTCAGTCACAATCAATCAATCACAGCCAATTGGAAAAATCGATATTTTATAAAAGAAAGTTAATCTATTCTTCATGGAAATAATTGATACTCAGTTGGGCTACGCAGTGAAAGATGATACTACATACTAACATGGAGGTGCACTAACAAGGAAAGGTGTAATCTAAGAAGGAATGACAGAGCTTGGCTTACAAAAGTCTAACATAAACTTCCAATAAATACATCAAGCTGGCTTATTTAGAGAAAAAAAAACATATTTCCTGTACATACAGTTTGAAGTGATAATAAGATAAATTAATTAGTTTAAGTTAATTTTTTTTAAAGTTTTTTCATTCTCAAATTCACAAAGAATAGAAAGGGAAATGAAAAGACCTTTGTTTAAGATTACGGTTCTATTTTTGTGAAAGTGAAGGAAAAATGAGCAAACTGTGTTTTAATATGTAATTCAATATATCTAAATTGTTTACCTTTTCCAACCATGAATGAAGTATCGGTTTCAGGGCAACCATATTATTGTGTGAGAGAGTCAGTGACTCAAATCGGCAAATTGTTGATTGTGATAGGGAACCAACTCCAGGCATACGAAGATGAGCAAGGGCCTGAATGATAATACTCAGTTTATGGAAATGATACTCAAACAAGCTACACAGTTAAAAAATATTCAGTACTTTTCCAACGTCAGCTTGTGTCACGCCCAATTTAATTCGTCGTTGTTTGAAATGCTCTGCGAATCGTTCCAATTCTCTAGGATCAGTGTCGACTTCTGCAATGATGATACTCAGTCAATATACGCAGTGAAAATCATGATACTCAGTTGATCAATTATTTTGTAAGTAGTCAAATCTAACCTGAAGGAACAACACTCAACGGATATCGGGCAGTCGCTGTGTTGTTACCTATAATTTTAATCATTTTTCAATTTTGTTAAAAATAAATGAATAAAATAAATAGTTACCAGATGAAGCATTTGTGACAGACGATGAAACGGCAGCGAATTGTGCCACTGGCATAGGATATTGAAATTGAGAAGGATAATGGGAATTGTGCATTGCCATCACCTAAAATATGCATTTGACAATCTGTTCTCCACAGAAATGATAATAATAACATATAAATTATTTTTTAAATAATATTAAACCTGTTGTAGTGAAGCCATAGAATCATTTTGTTGATGATTATTTTGTTCAGTAGAAGTAGGAACAAGAAGAGAAGGATCAAATATTCCCGTATCTATTGAACCACTTGAAGATGATGGAATACCCTCAACATATAATATTCATTCATTACAATTTTGGCAATAATTAATTTTCATTCCTACGACAATCTTTCCAATTATTTATAGGTGTATCAGTTTTAAAAATATTAAGAAGAGGAATTTAGTTTGTGAAGACAGCCAGTGCCAGGTTTTCAGGTTTCGTACATAGTTAATTTGTAAATCTACAATTAGACTAACAATTTAATTATCTAATCAATAATAATGACTAATACTATATATTGATTGATTGATGGTTACCGTTCTCTCATTCCATTCTTTGTATTCATTGTTCCAATTAGCGACGACTTCTCTCACCTGATACAAATTGTGATGATCTTGAGCTGCTGATGACGTCATCAGATAATTACTGTAACTGAAATCAGAATCATGACCCATTGAACTACAGTATCCTAATATGATACCGTACTTGAACATAGCGTCTGGTCTCATGGGGATTACATTCTTCACGTCAATATTCTCAAGGGCAGCTTGAGCTGCTCGAGCTTGTAAAAGAGGATCGTCAAAGGTCCCGAACAGAGGATTGCCCTGAAACTAAGAAGAATACGGTATCTATGAGATACGGTAGTTGAATGAGAGCGTACGGTAGGTCATTGTTATGCAGAATAGGGATGCATCTATCTATTGTTACGACTAATGTTATATGAATGTGTGTTTACATAGATGACCAAATCCTAAATGGAAAATAGATTACGGTAGTTGATCCTTTTTAGAAGAGATGGGGATGCTTCTCTCACAAATCGGTTGAATGCTTAATGTAGTGGAATGTGGAATGTCTTTCGTGAGAAAAAGAAGAGCCAAAAGTGGGCGGAGTCAGAATACGGTAATGATGAGTTCTCTCATTGGTTCATTCATCAAACATAGGAAACAACCATTTCCGTTTATACTTATTCTATAGTGTTTAATACAGGAAAAGGGGCTATTCTTTGTCTGTATTGAGACACGTAGTATATATTATTCATAGGATTAACAATTCTGCCAAAATATAGATGAAGAAGGAGAGGGAGAGAGACAGAGGGAGAGGGAGAGAGAGGGAAGAAAAGTAGAGTATGAAGTAGGTTGGACTGGAATGACAGATGAATTAAGCTGGAATAGAATAAGAAGAGAGAGAGAGAAGGAGAGAAGGAGAGGGAGAGAGGAAAGAAGTTGCGTCAATGAAATATTAAGGTTCTCGTTGCATATGGATAAGCAATTGAGATGAACGTCAAAGAACGAAAATGTTCACTTTATAAAGTATTTATATTATATTTAATGAATGAAATAGAGATAGATAATGAATAGAGATTGAAATAGAATTCGTTTAATGTTCTCAATCTTATCTATACTGATTTTAAACTGTTCAATGAATGAAAGAATCAATTAAAATAAGCGAACATAGAAATCGTAGATTCAATCGATTGGTTACGTTTAAAGAGATTTATAAGGTCTGTCAAGTTAACTTCCCTATTTTTCAATAAAACCTTGATGGAATGAGAAGATTTTTAGAAAAAAATTATTTAACTAATAATCAAATAAATGAGTCAATATGATTGAATGAAGAGAAACAAATATAAAAATGAATGAACGTATCAAAAGAATAGACAATGATTCATCCAATAGATTAAGATGACTCTACTTGACTAACCTAATAATTCTTATAACTAGTGGACAGTAAAATAACTCATAATTCAAATACAGAAAAGGAGGAAGAACGAATGTGTTAACAGAATTGGATAGCCATCAATGCGATATAATAGTTCATGAAATGAATGAATTCAAATCATATTCAAAGGAAGAAAATGAGAAGATACACTATTATATTAGATTTCAATCAATTCCATTACTAAGTGGTCATCCAATGAGACTATATTGATTATGATACCTATATCCCTCCCTCTTCATCTCTCCCTCTCCTTATTCTCTTCCTCTCCTTCATAAGTTACGCTCTCGACTTTGAATATGCAACAATGAATGATTCAGACGATCGTTCAGAATTCAAGAGGGAGAGAGAGAGGGAGAGGGAGGGAAAGGGAGAGACCTTCTCGTCTTCTTTCCTCATATATTGTTTATTGTCAAGTACTAAATAATTCGGAAGAAAGAAGAAAAGAAAGAGTGTCTCTCTCCCCTCTAAAGTTGCCATCCGAATTAATCATGAGAAGAAGGAAAGAAGTGAGAGATGGCCACACTATGGCCATTGGTCGTAGTCTGGCCAACCAATGGCCAATGAATGGCCATAAACTGGCCACATAATGGCCACATACCGGTTGCATTCCTCTTGTATAATCAGATGAAGTTAGTGATGGGAGTGATGTAGACTGTGGTGGTCGAGAGTCTCTTGTATGCATGTAGTCATAGAAGGAGAGGGAGAGGGGCGGGACCTCAGGGTGGAAGAGGGAGAGGGAGAAGGAGAGGGAGAAGGAGAGGGAGAAGGAGAGGGAGAGGGAGAGGGAGGGGAGGAGCACCTATCTCTTCCAACCAATACAGTAAATATGAGTGATATTGTAATCACTTATGATGTGTATTATTAACTTTCTCAATCTCTTTTTCAGTAAACAATTCGCTGTTTTTGGTTCATTTCGCTATAGCCAGCTGTAACAGGTGCAATTTCGTATCCGTCGTCCACACTACGTCACAGTCATCACACTACGACAACGACTATTCGACTACCGTAACCCTTCATCGTCAAACCATCGTGTCAAGACCCCCTCTTCCTCTTTGTCCCTTCTCTTCTGTTTTGAATGAGATACCATTGAAAGAGTCAGAGGAGAGTACCTATTGAATTATTCACTATCTCCCATAAGGCACTGAACGCACTGTGTAGCAGCCCCCAATGATCATTACTTAGGGACTGCTATGCAGTATTCCATTCCACAACTAAACTTTCCATAGGTTATGTTCATGCAGAGTGTAGCTATTGTTCGGGACTTTTTGTGAATCCGAGGGTAGTCATAATTTCATGTATTAATCAGAGTATGGAAGTATAGTGGCATTTCTTTCATCTTCGGAACGGAAAAAAAGAAGATGAAGAAGAGATTACATGAATGATTTAGAAGATTGAAAGACATGAAGGCTGAGATTCCTTGAATACTGTAGTGGTCTTGAGAAGAAAAGATGAGAGGAAGAAGAGGATTACGGTAGATCCCCCATCCTGTGTGTGAGAGTGTCACTCAAGACTTGTAGAGGGAGAAGGAGAGGGAGAGGGAGAGATCCAAGAGGGAGAGGGAGAGATCCTAGAGAGAGGGAGAGATCCTAGAGAGAGGGAGAGGGAGAGGGAGAGGGAGAGGGAGAGGGAGAGGGAGAGGGAGAGGGAGAGGGAGAGGGAGAGGGAGAGGGAGAGGGAGAGGGAGAGGGAGAGGGAGAGGGAGAGGGAGAGATCCTATAGGGAGAGGGAGAGAAAGGAGTCTCTTCTTCTTCCGTTGAAGATCGATGAAAGCTACGTTATACATTAATAATGAGGTGAGGAAGGACATTGAAGGGGAAGAAGAAGTAGAGAAGATGCTCCAATCACTCACTTTATTCAACTACCGTAATCTCCATCGATTACTGTACTATACATATTAAAGTGCGGTAG